>CAOJBJ010093845.1:0-18228 GCA_948291685.1 Euphorbia celastroides
TTCAAACTTTGTTTGAAATCTCTCTAAGATGGTGGCAACTTATCAACGATACTAGACACCGAAATGAATTAATCCATTTCCATCTCATATTGGGTAGTTATCCCAAAATTCTCAATAATTTATTATATTGTTTTAAGACAAATCTAGTATCAACCATCTTATAATTAATGAAGTCACTTGAAGCATCTTCCGCCATATACACATAAATGAAGGCATACATTTTAATCATAGTCAACAAACCTAATGACTTGACAAGAATGCAAAATAGTTGAATACATCCATAATAGACATGTCTCTTCGGACATAACCAAGAAATTTCCAAATTAGAAAATTTCTAAGAATCCATTGTCAGGATCGTGGTTAATAATTTCTTCAGAAATTATTCTTAACACCACAAACATCTATTATGAACGCTTTTTGATTTTGGACACAAAATCAACAAACATGGTATGCATACTCTCCCATATGCTCAACCATTCACATCAACATCAATGTCCATTAAATTCAATCCAAAACATATTCAAAATAATGAACATAATCACATGATAAATTCAAAAGAGAAATAAATAACCATTCACATTGAATTAATATCCCATCTCTTTAACTCCATTCAAATTCAATTGAATGTCAATTCATCATGAATTTTCACATTGTGATTTTTATAAAAAATATATGTTCATCAATGGACATAAATTTGCATTCAAATCTGACTAAAAATTCTCGTCATAATTTAATCAACACAATAAAATTGAATAATCCAAAAGAAGCGTACCTTTAGTCGCTCTTCACAACCAATTCTGGAAAAACCGAAAAACACTAATTAATTTTCATCATCAACAAACTCAGGTGTTGACTCGGTACGTGACCTCTAGCAAGTGCACTAGGTCGCTCTGTAATACAGATGATGAGTCCAAGTGTCGTATTCCACAGGGAGCAAGCTTGTGAGTTATTAATCCTATAGGCACTCTAGTAGAGTGATTCCAATAAAAGTTGATTGGTGGTGATTGAATAAAGCAATAAATAAAAGATTATGGTAGACTAAGACTAAGACAGACACAACAAAGACAAGATTGCTACAAAGACAGACAGATAACTAAACACAAGCCTAGCCAGCAGTCTTGACGGGAACTAGTGATATTATGTTTATTTAAGCCAACATATCAAGTATCAAGGTTCAAGGTCTCTTGCACGAAATTAGCTAGAAATGGTTCTGTCGCCATAACTACCTAGCCCTATAAAGCTTTTACCTCGAGAGTTATCTACTTACAGATTAGGCCTTAAGCATTATGAATAAGCATGCATTCAAAGATGCCTAGACAGGTTGCTTCCCCCACCTATTCATCTAAGAAACTCTTGACACAAAAACATAAAGAATGGGAGTTATCCACTTACAACCTTATGCCTATAAGATTGCTGCAAGATCCATGGTCACACTTCTCCGTTAGGTCCTTCATGCTTTCCATTGTATATGAGTTTGGTCGAACCCATAAATCAGTTATTACATACAACAATATACCTTCAATAGATTTGTTAGCTTAGATAAACATTACACCACTAGCCAAACCCCGCCAAGTTGTTGGCGAAGATTGCTGGGGGACTACTCGCTACGCATAATATAAACAGACGCGACAACCTTAAATGAAAACATACTTATATTAAACAAGACAAACATACAAGACAGACATAAAACTAAGTGTATGATGTTTTTACAAAGCAAAAGCAGCTCCTTATATAGAGAGTTGGTCATTGTTCAAAGCTAGAAGGCCTTTGGCCGAAATAAACAAAAGAAAAAGTATTGGTACAAGTTGCACCAATTGCAAAAGACTTGGCCACTAAGTTTGGGATGTGTCTCCCCTCCATTCGGCCTCTCCTTGCTTGCTTCAGTCCTCCTTCAGCTCCCTCAGCTGCTTCCCCTCTCATTAGACCTCCACGTTGGCGCAATCAGCTGCTGCTACGTCACCCAGGCTGCTGCAGGTCCATTTCAGCTCCAAAATCACCAAAATGCAGCAGTCTTCCTCTATTCACAGCAGTTTGTAATAAAACATGATTTTAATGAGAAATTGGCACCCGACACTTATATTACCTAAATTCTATGCATAAATAAGCCATGATTTATCGATAATTTTCCACTTATCATCAAGCATGGAGAATGAACATCTCCTTCACCATTTTACCATTCGCCATCTTCAGAAATAACAGAAAATCAAACCAAATAAATTCAATCGATTGTTGGAAATTTCGGTCTCTGAAGATGATGAACTCCGAGAAAATTGCCCGAAGAAGATGAACTCCAAAAGTAGTCCTCTTGAACAAAACGAACACCATCCAAAATAGCCTCAAAATTAGGGAGAAACCACTTGAAAATTCACTTGAATGACACTCGAACCTATGCCTGAAAAACACGAACAAAAGAAGAAGATTTCCTTGGAAATCTCTGAAGTCGTGTAGTCACTTTCCGATTGAAACTATTTCGGGGTTCTAATCCGAAAGTTCAACGGGATAAAATCAGAGACTGATTGGTGGAAGAACTTGACTATAAATGTTGTGAAACTTAGAACCGAAACAGAAAAAATTGTATAATGGACAAGGTGTCTTCTTTTCTCAACCAATATTACCAATAACCGCCTCAAAACCACATTGAAAAGTGCATCTGGATATAACATGAAATTCTCTATCAATTTCATACAAAAATCACGCCAAAAAGGCAAAAATCCGGAAAAACACATCCTTCAGGAAACTGTTGCGAAAAGACGCGTCTGTTTAGAAACCTGTTGCAACAGACGCGTCCCTTCCGACAGGCGCAACACTTTTAGCGACAGTTGTAAAGCTGTTACCAAATCCTGTCACCAAAAACTACTTTCAGAGGCAGTTTTCTGATTTATCATGAAAGTTATAAAACCGTTACAAATAACCGTTGCAACAGACAGTTTTCACACTTTGAGACTTAAATTTTGTAATAAACTCGAGTAATTATGTACTCCACACTCTCCCAAATTATTCAATGAAATATTACAAACAATTGACAACTTACTTAATCCAATTACACTAAAATATCCAACAATAAGGGCAATGTAATATGATTGTAAACTCTAGATATGTGCTTTTTACATGTCCAAGTTTTCTGATTACTAAGATTGCTAAGCAGTTAGCTTTATTTGTATCTAAAGGATTGGTGTTTCAGTACTTATGTATCTTACGGTTTGGTCTCTAATCGATGATATCATATTAATACAAATGGGTCTAGTTATGTTGTCGGAATAAACTAAATATGATTCGTCAATTTGAACTAATCGTTATTGGTTGTTCAGGTATGCCGGTGTCCCAATTACAACTTATAACCCAAGTTGCACTAGTCACTACTTTGATTGACAAATGTTGAGCATGGAACAAGTTGTGCGATGTTTTACTTAGGTTTTTAGGGGTGCTAATCCAACTCTATATTTTAATTACAAGCCCGTATGAATGATAATTGTTTGCTATGAGAATTTTTAGTAATGATTTGTAGAGTGCAAGAGTGGGTGATTGCTTTGTTGTATCTTCAAAATATCTGTATTTATTGGCACCTCATCAAGAAATAGTGATAGCCTCTTAACAATTTTTAATTTCACGATTTTTTGTTTCTTTCCGTTTAAGCAATTGTTAAAAAATACTTTAATAGAGCGTCACCTAACTTTAAAATTTTTCATGTCTTTAGATGTCTTTTCTTATCCTGATTTGATTAGACATTATATATTTTTTCATCTCTACAGGCCAACTTAATTTTTCTAAATTGTTTCATCATGTAGCTTTGAAATTGATCACATAAAAAAGTCATATTAATCACTCTTTCATATTTGTGCATATGTGACTTGATTCTATACTAATTCGATTTGATTTCTTCCCAACTAAATTTGACCATTTATTATTGGTCAAATGATTTGACCCTCAACGTTTGCTGAAAGAATTATTTTAGTCCCTAAAGTTTAAGACCGGCCGTTTTAGTCCCCTAACGTTTTAAAATGTGCATCGCCTAAGTCCTCAAATCCTACGTGACAGCTAAGGTGACAACTTTAACTTTGATGGGAGAGTGACTGACTTTCCGGCGACGGTAAAACTCCGGCAAACTTTTTCGGCGATAGCAGAATTCTAACGACCATTTTCTGACGACTTTTCGAAGATGTTTTTTTCGGCGAAGACATAATTCCGGCAACACCAAAGTTTGTTGGTAAAATTTTGGGACATTACCGGCAGTTCAGTGGAATTTTACAATGAATTTGCCGGAGATTGGTAGGGATTTTGGGGTTGGTATTGACGGAGAAGGTTGGGTTTCCGGTGGAGTGGCGGTTTGGGCTACGACTGGATTTAATGGCTTTAGTTTTCGCAGGCGACCTTATTTCTCACCGGCGGCAGTCTTAACGGGAAATTTTCCAGCAACACAAGTGCAAGAAACAAAGTAACGTTGCCTTCCTCTTCTTCTATTAACAGAAATCCATTAATTAACATTGAATTAAACACAAAAAATCCAACACCCATTAGTCCCAAAAAATCAACAGAAACCCAACTACTCAATTAACATCAAATTAAACACAAAAATCCAAGCTAAGTGTGAAACAAAAACCCGTTGGCATGCCGATACACGAATTGATCGTGCCCGATGTAATAAAATCTGAAACAATAATAAAAAAAACAACTAAACATTAATCATCAAAATCAACTAAGTGTGAAACAGAGAAAATTGAAATTAGGAATTCACCTGGAGCAAAATAAGAGACGTATTGTTTTTCAAAAAAAATAAGAGACGTATTTGGTTTCAATTGCAGAAGGGGAATTGAAGGGAGATGATGAGCTGTTAATTTGGCATTTCTTAGTGCATATTTTCTTTATCATCGAGACTTGTTTCCATTGTTTTAAAACGCTATTACTTCCTTTCCTCTTGTTTCAGGTCCTCATGGTGATTTCTGGATAACATATGATTTCGGGGTTTATTTGGAGCATTTCTCCGAGACCCTGGAGAGACCCGCTGAGACCCCAGTGAAACCAACCTCAGTCTCAATGACTTATATGTGAGAAAAAGATAAATCTGTGATTTAGAAGTCAAAGTCACCGAGGTCAGAGGAGTCGCGATGTATCCAGCGAGACCAGTGGAGTCCTGATGATCCACCGAGAGTAGTAGCAGTCTCGGTGTCTTCAAAGAGAACCGGAAGCAGTCGTGGTGACTTATACGTGAAAGAAGACGAATCTGTGGACCAAAGTTAGAGTTAACTGAGACCAGATGAGTTACAATGCATTTATCAAGACTAGTTCAGTCGCGGTGTATTTATCGCAACCACCGAGATCACAATGTGACCGCAGATGCCATTGAGTTCTCGGTGCAATCACAGAATCCGAGGATGAAATCACTATTCTAGAAGTCAAACAAAGTCAAAATGTCTCATCGAGATCCTAATGCAGCCACCGAGAGTGAAGCAAGTCCCAGTGATCCACGATGATTTTAGTAGCGATTCGAAGAGCCCAGATACCTTTTGGAGACATATTTCGGTTGAAGGGATAAGACAGTTGTCAAATCTCTTTGGATAAGGATATAATTTAATGACACCAAGACTAAAGAGGAAAGAGTTGTAATAAAGGAAGAATTCTCAATCTTGGCAACCAAGGAAAGGAATCCTAATTAGAGAAGGAAACTCATTATGACAGAGCAGCCCTATTTAATGAGCTGAGAGGGGGATGACGGCCACAAACTCTTAGTTTTAGGTTTTAGTTTCGTTTTAAGAGTTTAGTTTTCTTCATTACCTTTCAACCAATTCGTGTTTTGCACTTTTAGTTTAGATTTTCGTTATTCTTAATTAATTGCAAGTTTATTCATTGTTCTTCATAATTTATGTTTTGTTCTTTTACTTTTATGTTTCACCAAGACTTGTTTATTATGCTTTCTTTATTGTTTTATGTGTTCTCTCTTTACCATGTTTGGTTAGTTTAGCTTAGACTTGGCCATGTGAGTGTAGTATGAGGTCATGGTATGTGTGAGGACTGAAATCGAATACAATAGTTAACACCGAGACTGAATCGCAAGTCCCAGTGCCAGAATACTACAGATTAGAGTCTCGCTGAAGGTCTGATCAGCCTAAGGAAGGTCTCTACAGTCTGTCGTTATATCAGTAACTTGCATCCGTAATTGTGTAAGGGAAAGGAAGAGTAATAACAGTCACCGGGAGTTGATCTAGCCTTGGCATCTGTAATTGTGTTTTACAAGGAGGAGAAGTTTATCGAGACTGGAGATGAGTGAGTCAATGCCAGCGAGAGCCTAGCTACTTGGTGGTTGGTGATTCAGGTTCTTTTAGTGCGTAAAGCTGCTCATGGCGATCTCCTTAGAACGGTTGTCGGGAGGCACGGAGAGTAAGAACATGGTCTTAGCGCGAAGCAGGGTCATGGTACATCAGGAAGAGCTATCAAAATCTCGGTAAACTGGATCTAGGTACCGACGTTCACTTATCTCGCGTCCCATGATCACGACAACGATCAAATACATCCTTGCATCGACTAAGTCATCTTTATTACATGTTTATTTGCCCTGCTATTTTTAGTTTATTTTCTCGCACTCCTAATACATCACCAAGAGCACCCTTAGGTCACGCTGATAGGTTGTTTGATAGAGGTCTTTGTGATTTAAACTGTTTCTCGTGGAGTCGACCCCAGCTCAGCACTAACTCTTGTTATTTTGCATGCAGGGATTTATTTTGCCGGTTTGACGAGCCGTCAATCTTGCTACAATAGTACTTGCACCCTTTGCATAGCCACTCACCATGGAGGTTTCAGACACTAGATTCCTCTTTTGCATCCTATTGAAAACACACCTAGCTTTGAAGATTTTACTGCATTTTGCATACATATCAACCAAATCGTTGCAAGAAACAGTATTCTTCTACCTCGTTTCATCAAACACGGTTTGACCAGAATCTACAAACCACATTTCAAAGCCTGTTGTGGATGAAAACTTTGAAGGATAACTAGGATTTGATGATGCGGGCATGTAGATTTGATGCATGAATCCAACAGTTTGGCGAATGTGGATGAACCCGGTAAGGAAAGGTCGATTTGTTTAACGACTCCATTTCTAGTATCCAATGGTAGAAGAGATTAATGGTAAACTGAAAACAAAAAGAACACCACTTTCACTTTTCAGCTAGAGAAACGCAAGGGATATAGTGACCTGAGGTTAGGGTGTCACAAAATGGTCTCTTCTAATTTAACAAAACAAGTATAAATCAGAATCGGACTAAATTTTAAAAATATTTCGATTTCAACTCCAGACTTAAATTCACACCTGACATTATAAACAAGTATCAGATTACAGTCCCAAATTTTGCAAATACCAATTGTTCAATTAAAGTTCAATCCGAAACACAAGGGCCAGTTACATAGACCCATTCATTTGTAATAACAATTCACTAAAATCAATTCTAGATAACTTGGGGAATTCTCTACTCAATTAAGTCAGAGAGCAGTGTATTTATATTAGGGTTTCGGTACATACATTTACAAATATAACCCTATACACAATTATACTTCAATACAATATCTATATCTATCATCCCCTACAAGTTGAGCTGGGTAAGGACCCACGGTCAACTTGTCTCGAAGTACACAAAACCTGGTGCTCGATAATGGCTTGGTAAACACATCGACCACCTGATCATCAGTAGAAATATAACGCCCAAGGAGACGACCAGAAGCAACTTTTTCCCGAATAAAATGAAAATCTAGCTCAAGATGCTTCGTACGATTGTGAAACACCGGGTTAGCTGTAAGATACGTGGCACTTAAATTATCACACCCTAGAGTGGGTGGACATGTAATAGGAAACTGAATATCTTGCAACAACATCTCAAGCCACGAGACTTCGGAAGTCGCCGCTGCTAACGCCCTGTATTCATATTCAGTAGAAGAACGAGACACAGTTTGTTGTTTGCGAGCAGCCCACGAAACTAAATTGGTGCCATGAAAAATAGCAAAGCCAGAGACTGACCGTCGATCATCGGGATCCCCAGCCCAATCAGAATTCGAAAAAGCCTGTAAAGTAAGGTTCATTTGTCTTGTAAGGCGTAGACCATGAGAAAGGGTGGATTGGAGATATCGCAAAATATGTTTCAAGGCTTGCCAGTGAATGTCAGTTGGAGAATGCATAAACTGAGCAACTTTGTGAACGGTGAATGAAATGTCTGGTCGTGTGATTGTAAGATATTGTAATCCTCCAACAAGACTATGATACAAAGTGGCATTTGGGAAAGGAGTACCATGTTGAGCAGAAATCCGCATAGTGAGGCTAGCAGGGGTCAGAACGCCCTTGGACGATGCCATGTTGGCGGCACTAAGAAGATCTCGAACATATTTCTACTGATGAAGAAACAAAGACCCACGTTCAAGGGTGAGTTCAATGCCTAGGAAATACCGGGCTGCGCCGAGATCCTTGATGGCAAAATGAGACTGTAGAAACCGAATAAGATCTGACTGGAGAATAGAATCACTGCTCAAGACCAAAAGATCATCCACATAAATAAGGTAGAACAGAGAGGTAGAACCTCGGTGGAGGTAATAAAGGGATACATCGGCCTTGGAAGCCAAAAAACCAAACTCACTGAGAACTTGAGTGAGACGGCGATGCCACATGCGAGGTGATTGTTTGAGTCCATAAATGGATTTCTGGAGGCGGCATAGAAAGTGAGGTTGCTCAGGGTCAGTGAAACCTAGAGGTTGCTGCATGAAAACTGGTTGATCAAGATCACCATGAAGAAATGCATTAGACACATCTAGGTGTTGAATGGTCCAATCAAATGAGACAGCCATAGAGAGTAGTAATCGAATTGTCGTAGGCTTGACAACCGGACTAAAAGTATCATGAAAATCCACCCCTGGCCTTTGGTGAAACCCTTTGGCCACCAATCTAGCTTTGTAGCGATCTATTGTGCCATCCGGATTGAGTTTGGTTTTGAATACCCACTTGCATCCAACAACATTAGATGCCATGGCTGGAGGTACAAGCTCCCAAGTACCGTTAGACACTAAGGCATTATATTCATCCTCCATTGCCTTTTTCCAGCACGTATGTTTGATTGCCTCTATATAGCAGGTGGGTTCATGAGGTACAACCACAGTATTGAATGTCCTGGGTTTGGGTAAGCTGCCTATGTCTTTGCGGGTTATCATAGTCTTGGGAATAGGGGCACATTTCTATCGTGGCCGGCATGTAGGCGGTGGTGGTTTTGTCGGTAGTGGCGGGGGTTACGGAGTTTGAGGGGGTGGATGTTCAGAGTGAGGGGCAACGAGTGTAGTTGGGTGGTGGGACGGGTTTTGTTGAGGATTTGGTAAGGTCAGGGAGTCAGACATGATCGGCGAGTCAATGGTAATGATAGGTGGAGCGGGTTGTGGAGAAGTGGACAGTGGAGTAGTAGCCGTTACGAGCTCAACGAAAAGAAAAACCTGTTCATCGAAAACAACATGGCGTGAGACAAAAAATTTGGAAGAGATAGATCAAAACAACGATACCCTTTATGAACTTTGCTGTAACCCAGGAAGACACACTTGCGAGACCTGAAATCCAATTTGTGAGGCGAATATGGGCTAAGCCAAGGATAGCATAAACAACCAAACACACGCAACAATAAGTAGTCAGGAGAATCATGAAAAAGTTTTTGATATGGTGTGCAATTTTGCAATGTAAGAGTGGGCATGCGATTGATAAAATAAATGGCAGTATCGAAAGCATTAGTCCAAAATTTCATGGGAATATTAGCACGATGAAGAAGGGCTAAGCCGGTCTCTACTACATGACGGTGTTTACGCTCGGCCGCACCATTTTGTTCTGGAGTGTGTGGACATGACATACGGTGATGAATATTGTTTTGAGATAGATATGAGCGCATTGCAATAAACTCACCACCCCCATCGGAATGAAAAATTTTAATAGAACGATTAAAGAATTTCTCAACAATGGTTCGAAAGCGAATAAAGATAGACAAGACCTCAGACTTGCGATGCAAAAAATAAATCCAACTATATTTACTAAAAGCATCATAGAATAGCAAGTAATAACGGAAACCATCATGAGATTCAACCGGGGAAGGACCCCATAAGTCTGAACAAATTAATTCAAGAGGTTCCGACACAATAGACCCGGACAAAAAGAAAGGCAGTTTGTGACTTTTGTTAACAGCACAACTAGGACAAATTGAGTGCAAAGCACCCTTATCAGACGCAACACGAATTTGACTCTGACTGAGAAGGCGACGCAGAACTGGAAGAGCAGGATGACCAAGTCGCTCATGCCATGTGGATAATGAAGTGAGATGACATCCCACCGGGCCTCCAACACTGGAAGGAATAGTATAGAGGTCGTTCCTATTCGGGCCTTGAAGAAGAACCTGTCTGGAATTGAGGTCCTTCACAACAAAAAATTTGTCAAAAAATTCAACCGAAACATCATTAGTTTTAGTAAGAGCACTAACCGAAACTAAATTCGACCTGGAATTAGGAACATGTAAAACATTGGATAAATATAATGATTTCGAATTTGTAGGAAGCACAAACGAACCAACATGATGAATAGGAAGAGAGGAACCATTACCTAGCTGTACTTCTTCGGGGCCCGAATATTCAGAGTTGAGATTCAGATTTTCCAAGTCGGAACTCAAGTGATGGGTAGCTCCACTGTCCATGAGCCAAGGTGACGAGGTTGGTTGGGAGGTGGTGTTGTGCGACATTGGGGGGAATTGGCGATAGGAGTTGTTTCGGTTGGTTGGACATTCATATGATATGTGGTCAAAACCCTGGCAGTTGTAGCACCGAGGGGTAGAAATATCAAGCGGGGCGGACATGGTGTATGGTTGGCGGGCAGGAGGTTGCCCCGGATGTCCGGCTGAGAACAGTGCTGAAAAGTGGGTGGGGCCATGGCCTCGAGTAGATCCAGGGTCGCGGGAGGAACAACGGCCTTTGCCTCGACCTAGTGGTGCACTAGAGGTCAGTTTAACTGTGTAATGCACCGATGGTGCATTGATGTCATCGGTAATTACTTTCTCCCTTTGTAGATGGCGTTTCTCTGTCAGCAGAAGACCAAGTAGATCATCAAAGCCAATACAGCGAGAAGCAAAGGTGCGGCTGATGTCTCTAAGGGAACCCCGAAGCCCATCTAAAACTGCATCAACTAAGTCATCTTCTGGGATCGGATTTTGAAGAGATGCCAAACGATCAGCAGTAACTTGGCACGCTGCATATAGTCAGCAACAGACTTCGTTTGTGATTTAACAAGAGAGTGAAGTTTTTGTTTGTATTCTCGAATTTGGGCATGAGACCCGGCGGCATAAGCTTGCTCTAACTTGAGCCAAGCCTCTCTTGCAGATTGAACTCCAATGACTTGAGGCAATAAGGACGACGATATAGAATTAAAAATCCAGGACAAAACCTGTTGATCAGCTCGAAACCATTGGAAGGCAGGATTGGGCTTATTGTTCACCTGGAGCTCAGCAGGGATGGATTCGGTTCCTTCAATATGCGACAAGTAACCGCATCCAGCAATCATAGGATGAATTAAGGTTTTCCAAAGCACAAAATTCGTCGAGTCGAGCTTAACGGGCATTTGATGAGAAAAGGTTGGAACAGCGACATTGATGGATCCAACAGTCTAAGATGATCCAGAAGCTGCAGTCGACAAAGCTGCAGAGGTATTTGTGGCGGTCGACATAACGAGACGGAGATGGGCTTGGCGGCGGCGCTTGCTGGCGGAAGGCAGTTTGACGACGGAAACGGATCGACTGCTGTGAAGCCGACTGCTCTGATACAAGATAACTTGGGAAATTCTCTACTCAATTGAGTCAGAGAGCAGTGTATTTATATTAGGGTTTCGGTACATACATTTACAAATATAACCCTATACACAATTATACTTCAATACAATATCTATATCTATCAATTCCATAACTAAATTAACTGTTAGAACCTTCAGCATATATAAAAGTTCAAAGTTTAACTATAGTATATACCTCTAGTTAGCTAACAACTACCAACTGGAGATTGTTTGAACGGTGAAATGAGAGTTGTATCTGCTCGACTGTTCTTACTCTTCTTTCTTTGACTAAAAAGGGAAACAAGATCCGTCACAAGTGAGAGTATGGATCGAAGATCGGACCACTGGTTCAGAGCTAAGATCCTAAGAGACGCGACGGTGAGAGTGAGAGTCTCATCATAAAGGAGACACCAAGAGTCGGTGAGTAGCGTGAGCGGTTGAGAGAATTGAATTGGGGAAGCGAATCGGGAAACCGAGAAAGTTTCGAAAAACAGTTTCCTTTTCTTTTTCAAATTTCTTTGCATTTTCTACACTTTTCAATTTTCCTTTTCTAAATAGCAAAATGGAAAACAATATACATGTTTAGTCTATAGTTTTTTATTTATTAATTTTTCAAATGTAAATTTTTATGAGTAAAAATATAGAGCATGTTTTTGTGATTAGCTTTAAATTAAAATAATAACTTGTATAAATTTTTTGTTGATCAATTACAAATAATGAATGATAAAGTTCAACAATAAGTATAAGTTAAAACAAATATTGGAAAGATTTTAGCTTAGTAGTGAAGATTGAAGTGGTAATTTAAAGGCTATAGGTTCGAGTTTACATTTAAATTGAATGGATTGAATTTTTCCTTTATTATTGTTGTATGCCCAAATTTTGTCGATTCTTCCTTGAAAATAGGAGTTCTTTCCTTCTAAAATTCTTCTTTTATTGGCTCTTTACGTCTTTTATTTAGGATTTTTTGGCTTTTGAAATTGTCATGTTGCATCACTCTCAACGATTCCACCGTAATTCCATTGATCTCAGTGAACACACTGTGACTACACTAATCTTGTTGGATGCATTGTGACTTCACTGGTCTTGATGGATACATAGTGACTATTATAGTCTCGGTGAACGTTAACTTTAGATCTCATATTTGTCTTTTTCTCGCATAAATCACTGCGACTGATATCGCTCTCGGTGCATCCACCATAATCACGCTAGATCATCACTTTTAGGCCTAAAAATTGCATCTTTTAAATAAAAACTTTGAAATAAGAGAAAAGAAAGTTATATTGTCCCGTACAAACTATTAAAAGGTCTCTATTTATAGACATAATGACAATAAAAAAGATGACATCTAACATACAACAACTCAAATTTGCATTTTACTCACTTGTAAAGCATACTTAGAATATTTTTTTTTTTTTTTCAATTATATCTTCTCCTGAAAAGTGTTTTCACAATCAGATGGAAACTACCAATTGTGTGTATATCATTTAATACAACTTTTAATGTGGAAATAGGAGATCATGAGTTTGAAATAAAACCTCTTGTAAGAATTTTTTTAATTATTTATTGCAAAGGTTTTAATTTAGTGGTTAAAGACTGAAGTTGTAGAAAAAGAAAGCTAAGAAAAATAACGACTGGATATTCTCCCTCCATTCATTATTTTTCTTAGCTTTCTTATTTTATTTTTATTGTGTTTTTAAGAATAAATTACATTTATTGCTTTTATCAATCATCTTCTCCAGTTATGGATGTATAGCTAAATAAGTCAACCTTGATTTACAATTAGTTTAGATTTCCTCTGTTTTTAGAAAAGATTCTTTGTTATCTTTCACATTCGATACCCTTGATTTATCTCCATTCAGCAAAATAATTTTAAATTTACAATATTGGTTGATATATGGAGCAAGCAAGTATTTTATGAGTGAATTGAAGTCTTTAAAATCATTAGTCGAGAGTTATAAAACTAGGTAGCATAGTTGTTTATTCTCACAATAAGTCTTGTTTCAAGACATGCTTATTTTGCTGCAAAAATAAGTTTACGTTGTTTTGTGTTTATCGTGTTTGTTCGGTGTTTTTATTGCAATGTTTTATTTTGGTTTTTAGAATAATTTATATTTTCAGTCTATGAATTATGATGTAGACTTGTTAGCAAGTGCAACAGACTTTTCAACATGTAGAAGGACATGGCTTCATGTTTGTCCACCTTTAATTAGAATTGTAATTTTCTCTGATTTAATTTTATATACTATATTTTTCAGTAAAAAAAATTCTGGCAGGCATCCTCCAAGCATAACAGTTTGAAAATCTACGAATTTCGTTGTTTTTACTCATTCCAAACAAATAAATTTCAAAAGTGTAGACTTTTCCTTTAATAATAAAGGCATGGATCTAAAATTTCCTAATCCACCAATAGGGCTGTAAACAAGCCGAGCCGAGCTTTGGCATGTTCGTGTTCGTTCATTTAATATTTTATCGAACTCGAGCTGAGCTCGAGCTTGGTCAAACCGAGCTCGAGCTGTTCACGAGCCTAACTCGAGCTTGGTTCACCACAAACTTACTCGAGTTTTTTCCGATATTTTCTAAGTTTATTCAATTTTTAACTAGCTTACTTTAAGTTTTGAGCTTGATTTAAGCTTAAAATACAATTTGCTCTTACAAGTTAGAGGATATTTTTAATTTTTTATTATTACTTCAACCTTACACTATTATTTGTCTATATTTTATTCTAATTTTGTATCAAAATAAAGAAATATATGTTATTATTGTATATCTATATCGTTAATATAATAAGGAAATAAAATATCAAAACATATGATGAGGTTATTAGACTAGTTTTTATCGAGCTATTTCATGAAATTGTTCACGAGCCTCTAATCGAGCTTGTTCATGAGCTTTCGAGCCGAGCTATAGTGTGTTCATGTTCATGTTCATTTAAGAGTCGAGCTTAAAATTGTGTTCGTGAACTTTTCATTTATTAAATGAATCGAGTCGAGCCGAACTTTTATCGAGCCGAACACCGAACCGAGCTCGAACAGCTTGGTTCATTTACAGCCCTATCCACCAACAACGGTCCAAATTCACACCCGAGTTTGCAGCAGTGGAAACAAAACACTTTTTCAATTGGAAGTCTAAATCTTGAGTTAATTAATTAGCCTTTTAATAATGTGCATATAAATGTTTATAAAAGATACACAGGCTTTAATCTAAGCTTCTTTTTTTTTTTTTGACTTGCTTAAGCTTTTTCTCAAGCAAAGCGAATGACTTGCATAAAGACTGCTTAATCCAAATTTGTGATACTAGTTTGTCAGTATATACATTATAGATCAGTACGTGCGGTCTATTAGTTTGAAGTTTTTCGAGCATTTTCATGTTAATTGTCGTGAATTAAAGTTTAGATGTGTGTTAAGATTCTATGTAATGTAAAAAAGATTTTATGTATAGAAAGTATGAGTAAAATTGAAGGATCAAATAAAATAGAAAAGTAACAAAATTATTAGACACGTTGATAAAGGAGAATTGACGAGAGTGAATGAACCGGTAATTTCGGCAATCTAAGAAATCACAACAGAAGATTCGTATATATTTGTACCTAATCAATTAGTATAAGTATAAACATATGAAAAAGAAGAAAAGAATGGTAGTTGTTCGAATAGTTGGGAAGCCAAGTCAACCCAAGAAAAGAATAAAATTTGTTGGACCAATATAAATAAATGGTCATGTATTATATGTGGATAATAAATTACAAAAGTAATAAATAGTACATGTGGCTACTTGTTAATTGTCGAGTTCCATAGTGATATTTATTTTTTGTATTTCAAAGGCAAACAAAGGAACTTATGCACGTATATGGTGTTTAGGCCACCAGCTTCTCAAGAAATAAAGCATCAACAAGTGAAGAAGAAGTGGGAGCAACTAATTAATGTCGAAACCATCTCCATTTCAGCCTAAAATTTGTAAACTGCTAAACTTTGTTTTTCACAGTTTATTCATATGAAAGATCTGCTTTCTTTTGTATGTTGGCAGTGCTAAAGTTATTATATTGTGAGGGGAAATTTCGCTAAAATCCTGATTTGGCATATTTTTCAATCGTAGAAAAGCATGAAATAGAAACAAATGTCAATTTCAAACAATATGACAAATGAATTACAATAAAAGCTAAAATGTATAACTAACATAATTGAAAACATTTTTAATTATTTCAACTATAAATAAATTTGTATCTGCCCTTTATTTGATCCAAACGACTCACTATTCCGTTCAAGTTTCATTTGTTTCTTGCAATTTTCTAAACCTAACAAATGTACACTAAATTGCTCATGAACATCATGTGTCATCGGCTAACTAGGAAATTAAATTAGAAAACGACATAATTTGAAAATTTTCAACTAACCGGAACTTTACATCTAGCTTTTAAGTGACATTTTAATGCATATTTATCAAATTTAAAGTCAATGAGAAATAGTGGAAGTAAGCTATGTTTGATCAAATAGTCGCATGTTCCCTTAAAAAATAGTAAGCTATGTTTGATCAAATATTCGCATGTTTTCGTGTTGCTGTTCTAAGAGCTACACTTTGAAGCATTTTTTAGTAGTAGATTATAGTTTTCGGGAAGCGGTTTCGACAGTTTTAAATTGATTAGTAGAAAGAATTAAAATACGCTATCTAATTCCAAAATATGATATTATATGAAAAGTTTGTGCGGTCAATTTTTAAGTACAACATGCCAAAGTAGTTAGCAACAAAAATATAACTGTAATGAGTGTCCCAAAATTTTCACCTTTATGCTTTTTTCTGTTTTAGAACACATTGTCCCGAAACTTTTCAAACAAAAAAAATATAACTTTGATTTGACGGTGGCGCAGTAAACCAAATTTGTACCGGACGACCGTTTGGAACTCCGTCTCCATCAAAAACGGGACCCGCGAAATCTGTCAAAACATCAACTAGTAAAGTGACGCGTGTAATAAGCAAACAGCTGGCAACCACGAATCTTTCATTGGGAGGAATATCCACGAGAATTAAACTTGCGTTTCGAAACGTATGCTGATTTTTCCTTTTTTTTTTTCTATTTAAATAGCAAAGCAAAAAGGAAAGCGGGAACGCCTGCAATCGCTCCTCCTTTACTTCATTTACTTCGCCATTACTCCTCCCCTTTATTCTCTCTTTCCTTCTTTCATTTCGGATCTCCGTCTTCCTTTCAAGCTCCATTTTAGAGTTTTACTTGAATGTTAGAGGTGCGTCTTCTTCTCTATCTCTGTTTCACCATCACTGGTCTTTGATTTTTTTTGTCAGATCTTCTTGTTTTTGTGACTGTAATTTTTTGTTCGGGATCTGTTTCGTTTTTCTTGTTTTTAGCGTTTTTGTTTCAACTCCTTTTTCATCCGTTACGCTTTTCCGATTTTGCCTTCGCGATGGCATATTTTGGCGTCAATTTTGCTAGATCCGTGCTTGCGGTTGTGCAGTAGATTTTGATAAGCGTTTTGCTACTAGAATGATGAACTTGATGGTAAATGGCTTAGTACATGCTTGGTTGTTCATTTCGTGCGTGGCTTCTTTGTTTCTGTTTTTTTTCCTTTTCAGAATCAGTGATTATGTGCTGTTTGTTGGCCGCGTCTCTGCTCTGTGTTCGCTGTGTTTTGCATTGAGAATATACAGCATCCGGGAGAGGAATTTTTCTTCTTCTAGATTTTGATTCTTATTTTCACAAATGAAATCGATTTCAGCAGTGGATAGAGGCTCCATGGACTAATTATCTGATTTTTCTGCTTTTATAAACCTAGGCTTGTTACCAGCTTTCTTTTGCGGTTCGTTTCTATCGTAATGTTGTGGGCGCTGCATTTCTTGAGTAATAAAAGCGTGAGATGGTTTCATAACAAAATGCACTCTGCGTGTTTGATCTACTAAATACCGTTCCTCCTTGAAATACTTCTTTTTGTTTCTGTCCTTTGTACTTGGGTAAAAACCACAAAACAATGAATTTGTTTTGGCGCTATCTTAATCCTTTTGGATTTCGCTTCAAATATTGTTGTAAGATTATATATAAGTTCGATATTATGTGTGTGCTCTAGAATTGAAACTGAATTGAACCCAGATTCGCTGATTCCATTTATATATGTTTTTCGTGTATCTACATTGCTTTTCTTTTGTGGATGTGTGTGAGTTCTTTTTGTTCGGTATTTGAAATTTCATCTCCTAAGCGCATGGCTCTGTGTATGACAAATGCATCCATCTAGGTTGAAGAGATGTCTCCACCAATTGGATCTCCAAACAAGGCAGCTGCTACCTATCAATATGATCACTCCTCACGCCCACCACTCAATGAAAGGATACTCTCATCTATGACCAGGAGATCTGTTGCTGCACACCCTTGGCACGATCTAGAGATTGGTCAGACAACTTCTCTTTGTACCATCCAGTAT
>CAOJBJ010094428.1:0-10987 GCA_948291685.1 Euphorbia celastroides
TATGAAAATGTGGTGCAGTTGAGGGCCTGTAGCTGTCGGGGGGGAAAAAGTCAACCACGTCGGAAATGTTGCAGGACGCCACGTCGGATGCCACGTCAGCTTCAGGCCCTCAACTGCACCACTTTTTCATAATTGAGGACCTAAACTGGTGACTTGTAAAGTTTGGATCCCAAACTGATATCTGGGGAATAGTTGGGGACCCAAATAGGGCATAATAAGCAACTACGGTACGGGTACTCGTTGTTGTTTTTAATTAACGAGCGTTTCCCAAAATTTTCAGTTTTTGCATTTTACGTTTCTGGCATCAAACATTGTAAGTATGTACTTTCTAATGTTTGATGATTAATAACATTCAGAATGAAGAAAAAGACTAGTAAACTTTCAAAGTCATGATGATTAAGGCATTGAAGCCTAAATAACAAGGTTAGGAAAGTTAGGCTGCAAACTACAGTTGTCCGGTCCATACGGCAGAATTAAGGAACTTAGACCAAAACATTTGAATTTTCAACAAATGGAAAAACATAGGATCGCTCTAATTCCATTGTCACAATCAGTATAGCTAAAATGCATCTCTTTCCATTAAAGATAGCAGCCCATTACAATTTGAATTTTTATGGTCTTATTTGCAGAAAAATATGCAGAAAAAAAAAATTGTTTTGGTTTTACGAGATATTAGAGTTTTACATCTGCTCCATGTCATCCTTTTTTTCTCCTTTGTTTTGTTCATATAATGTGTTGTATCTTAAATCCACAGTGTCGCTCAAACTTTTAATTTTTTATATATGCGGTTTTAAAGTTTAATATCTACTTATTTTAATTTTTATAACAAGATTCATTCTAATACTAATTCCTAATTTTGTGTGTACCTACAACTTTTTTTTGGCATGAAGTGCTTGTACAGCATTTGTACCACAAATTGCAACGCACGACCAATTTTATTAAGCCATTATTAAAAAAAAAGGACAACAGTTTGATGTGTGAAACGAGTATGCCGCTTTTACACAAAAAAAACTACAGCACCAAATCACGGTAGTAGTCCTTTACACCACATAACAACTTGGAATAAATTTACTAATATTTTGTTTAAATGTGGATCTTGTTTCGAAGATAAAATGTTAAACTAAGCAAAATATTCTCGTAATCTCATGTTAAAATGATTAGCACTTTGTGATGCACGTTCATCTATATTAGTTGAAAAATTGAAAATGAGTTGGAGAGTATGTGTTTTGTGATGCACATGTAAGTATACTTGCTCAATAGATAGATTGGGCCACGTTTAGGTTAGGTTGGTCTGTTCATCATAAAAAATACTTTATCCAAACCCAACCCAATCCACATTTGAAAATTTCGGCAATTGTTACATACTTTTATGTTTTTTATTGGGAAATTCTTGTGGATGTCTAAAAAAGTAGGAGCATTTGTTGTGAATGTTATGAAAAGTAAATGAATTTTAACAATATATAAATATGTTGACTTTGTTTACCAATACATAAATCTTATATGCTTATACGTGAATGGCATTGGTTATGGGAAGCGGTGGTCCACGTTACCTATCTCGTAATTAATTTGAATTCTAAAATTTCTAATAACCATATCTCTCAAACTGTTCATTTTTTCGATATGATTCTTTAGAATATTTTGTTTGTTACATTTTAATCTTTAAAACAAGATCCATATTGTTATATTTTTAACTAACTTTTTTTCGAAAATTCAATTTGGTATAGCGAAATGAAAACTAGTATACGAAATTGGTATACTTTTTTTACGTTTGGTATACCAATTTTAAATTTTAGTATAAAATCGGCATACCAATTTTTACTTTTCGGTATACTTTTTTTTACTCGCAGTATACTACTTATTTAAGTTTCATTTAAATTGGTATACAATTTTTTAACTTTTGCTTATGATTTGGTATACTGACTTTTACTTCCAGTATACTAATTGGTATACCCAATAACTAATTTTTACTGATTTTTACTTTCGGTATGATGTGCATTTTTTTTGCATTTGTTTAAATTAGTATACCTTAGTATACCATGGTTTGTTTTTCACCTTTTTTCAAGCTTCATTCCTGTTTTTGCATTTGTTTAAATTAGTATACCTTAGTATACCATGGTTTGTTTAACTTGCGGTGTAATTTCAATATACTTATTCATAAGCATATAAACTCCCAAATTAGAAAAAAAGAAAAGTAAATAATTCAAAATAAATCTATAAAAGAAAAAGAGGAATTTTTAGTAGAATGAATGATGAAATATCCTCTGTATCTTAAAGTTTAGACGGCAGTGGAAAAGCTCGATCTGATGACGACTGCGGCGAAGCTCGATCTGATGGTGATGACGACGAAACTCGATCTAAAGGCAAACCACGGTGAAGCTCAATCTGAAGGCGACAACGGGAGGCGGAGCTGATCTGAAGGTGACAACGACAGGGAAACTTGATCTAATGCGACAGTGACGAAGCTCGATTTGAAGGCGGCGGTGGGAGGAGCTAGATCTGAAGGTGACGGTGGCAGAGCTTAATCTGAAGGTGTTAGAAGCTCGATCTGAAGGCGTTGGCGGCTGGAGCTCGGTCGGATGGCGACGAAAGGAGGGAACGGGAAAACGGGCTTGTGGAAGAGGGATCAGGGATCACGTATTTGTAATGACAAAGCACGTTTTTGTTTAGATTTGAGACATTTGAGAGGTATGACTAAACTGATAGGTACATTTTCACGTATTCTTTTGCTTTGCCCTTATTTATTTATAGTATATTCATGTATAATTATACGTATTATATAACGAGCTGTACAATAATGATATATTTCTATGCAATCTCGTATTATATATATACACCAATCAATGATATATTCACATAAAAGAATGTTTGTTGGTTATCCGTCCTTTTTCGTTTCTTTTACTCATTGTTCGACACGTTGTTCACTTGTAATAAGTAGAGAGAAAAGGATAAATAAGTAGAAAAAAGAAGCAGAAAAGTTGTCAAATATCCAACACTTAATAGAGGTATAATGAAAGGGACAAAAAACGAAAACAACACAATTTTTTCCCCACATTCACATATTTGAGTAATATAATAGTACACTGGGCTTCATTTCTTATTGTGGATCAGGCTTTGTTCACTGTGATTTTCTCCGAACTCAAGGCCCTTCACTCTCCATTGACAAAATTTTGGATGATTAACAGCAGTAACTGCTATAAATAAAACTATTTTTGATACTAGAAAAAGATCACCAAAATATCATTATGTTACTAACATTTTATTTCTTACACATTTGGATTTCTACCATTATTATTCTGCCTTCTCCAGGTTGCCATGACATTTTTTTACAGTCCAATGGAATTGGATTATGGACGCCTGTTTCATACTATCACTCCATGGAATTCGATTTCATCTTTTTGCTTTGATATTTTTGTTCTTTTTGTGGCGAAGACTTGTAAAGTTTACTTGCCTTGATGTATTCATTTTTTTGCTTTGTGAGAACAACTTTTTACCCTTAGTTAGCAGTATTTGGAATTGAGTTTTATCTTGAAACATGTGGGTGCCAACCTGGCTGTAATGCCAATTACTAATTCTGGCATACAAGTTAAACAATGGCTAAATTCACAACACCGTTATAAGTCAGAGACGAAATTGCCAAATCAAAAGGTCATAGAGTAAAATGTAACTGATGAATATGTGAAGGGGTGAAAAGGGTATATGCCTAGATGGAAGGACTAAAAAGAAAAGTACATACTATCCACAAGTTGTAGTTCAGTCAACAAACAAAGATGGATAAATAAGTTTCAATATTATTAAATACAGTTGCAGGGAGATCCTTAAAGAATTTTTCAACAATCCGAATTCATTTCCTACAGAAAGAGTTATACCAAGAGAGAAACAACACAATTTTTTTCTATCTTCACATATTTGACTAATATTCGAATATTTCCTGATTGGGCTTGTTCGCTGTGAAGACCCAAGGCCCTTTGCTTTTGACTTGCCCTCCCTGTACCCAATTTTTCGCCTAAACTATTTGGGAGATTTGTTTCATTTATCTACAAAAGTTATTTTTTTTTTTTTTTTGCATAATGTAGCAATGACATCCTCAAGTTCACACCAAACGTCACTTGCCACCCTCATCTTTCAAAAGGGCCTGTTAGCCCCTTCAACTTGGCAAAAAATGCACCTTTGAACCCCCTCAAACTCACTCTACCAGTCACATCTAAGAAAGTGTTGTACACACGCTTTCACGTGTTAAATTTTGAAAAATTCAAACCGATTATATCGCAACACATGGTAAAGATTTGAAAATTTCAAAAAAGTCCTTGAATTAATTCTATTTAGTTTGAATTTTGAAAAAAATTGTCAACAATAAACCTAGCAAACAAAATATATATTCTAATGGATCATGTAAAAAAAAAATTAATTGAGATATAATCGTCTTAAATTTTAGACTCCAAATTAATTAGGAGTAAGGCAGTGGAGGCCAATTCCTTCGCAAGTTTATGTATTATTATAGAAATTTATGTATATATAAAGAAATTTAGGTATAGCCAAATCCCAATTACTTATCATAGCATTCACTACAACTATCCTTAAAAATATCATTCTATTTCTAGCAATTTTTCCCTTTAAAATACAGTTCGATTATGTTGCACTTCTCTAGTTTGCAATGACTTTTCAATACGGTCGAACTGTGCTTTTGGGCACCCAATTGCTTTGATTCCCTCACCGAGGACTTAATTCACTTACTGAAACCTCATATACTGATTGACGAGTCATCTGGAATTGTGGACTAGGCGAAGGTTGCGCATCAAAGTCTGTAGCAGTCATTAAGTAAGCAGGCCTAGAAGGCACCGGAAGTGAGACGGTTTGACTACTAAGCATAACAACAATGGAAGCCATTGTTGGTCTTCTTCCCAGATCTTCTTGCACACATAGTAATGCAATGTGAATACATCTTATCATTTCTTCTCTGGAACCACTCCTCAATACATTTTTATCTATCACTTTTAGTGGTCTCCCTTCCTTCCAATTTCTCCATGCCTGCCAATATTTATACCACAAGTCACATGTACCTATTCTTCAACGAATACCTTATCTCAAACATTTTGTGCACATGATTTATGCTTGAATTTCAATAAATGTAACGGTTAGGATCACTTTTAACTATAAATTCATGCTATAGAATCATTTGACCTAAATGTTTAATTAATGTCAGTTCCTTTGATATGTTGTTATTTTTTTCACTATTGTTTCGGAGACAATATGAATGTAAAATTCTGCCATACAATTATTTTTAAACATAAATCGTTGCAGGGCGATATTTTAGTAACCCATTATTTGTAATTAAGTTGATGTTTTTTATGTCCAAAATACGGCATATTCTACCATAAACGAGGTATAGAGTAGCTTGTAGATACTCCCAACCAATAAACGCGACATGTACAAAAGATAATACTTACAGAGCTTAAAAGATTGTTATCATTGGATTGACCATTGCCACAAACTTTTTGGCCGCTCATGATTTCCAAAACAAGCACACCAAAGCTAAATATATCAGATTTTGTTGACGTTTGCCCATATATTGCATATTCTGGAGGCATATACCCACTGCATGTAAAAAATTATTGATCATAATCACTACATTAATTAAAATTTTTATTTTCAGTATGACAGCATGCAACTTAATTATGGTATAAAACCAAAACAAACTTAATTAAGCACAATTAATATGAACAATGTCTTCATACTTACTAAGTTCCCACAATTCTTCGAGTACAAACTTGAGATCGGTCCACTGCAAATAACTTGGCTGTTCCAAAATCTGAGATTTTTGGGTTCATTTGTTCATCTAATAGGATATTGCTAGGTTTAAGGTCACGATGGATAATTTGTAGTCGAGAATCTTGATGAAGATAAAGGATTCCCCTTGTGATACCCTCTATAATCTTAAATCTTTTCTTCCAATCCAATTCTAATCTCCTTTGTGAATCTACAATTAAGACAAGCCATTAGTTTATAAAAAATACAAGTACATAGGCGGAGACTCAATGAGGTCTAATAATACATTTTAGGTTTGTTTCAACTTGTCCATTTAGTTTAGGACTAATGCATCAATACCTCCTTAAATTAAGGCGTTACAACATTAGATTACACACCAAACTTTCCAAAGTTATAGCATAGCATTCACAAATTGTTGGGGACTCACTGAGACATAAAAAACAGGTTGACATACTCCTCGATGTATCAAACATGTAATTAACATTCTTTAATAGTTACAACAGAAAAATACTTCATTTGTTTTTTTTTTTCAAAATACTTCATTTGTGGTGTCAGTTTAGTCCAAAACTGTGATAGAATTTTGTATAAGCATGGCAGAAGAAAGAAGGGAGAGAAATAATACCAAAAATGTAAAAGTCGAGGCTTTGATTGGGAACAAACTCGTAGACAAGAAGTCTTTCAGTTTGTTGAAAGCAGTAACCCAAAAGTCGAACTAAATTCCTGTGTTCAAGTTGGGCCATAAGTGTCACCTCATTTTCAAATTCAACCTCTCCCTGTGTCGAATCTTCGGACCACCTCTTTACTGCTACACTTTCTCCATTAGGTAGTCTTCCCTAAAATGATAATTATAGTACAATACAAAATCTTTATCAACCAATGGGGGCAAATTGATGGACACCTCGAGTTAACAGTCATGTAAATTGGTAGAAAACTCATAGTGTGACGATGTAGATGCACGTTTGTTTAAAGAGAAACAATGCAAGGAAATTGAGTCTTTATTAACAATGCATGTTAAAATTTGGAATAGAAAAAAAAAGTTACAAGTCAAATATTATAAAAAAGGCCAATATATATCCCAGAAAATCTACTTTCCTAAAATTCGAAAATATTCTCGCAGTATCTTTAACTTTTAAAAATCGCATCTGTTTGCTCACTTGTATGTACTTGTCATCTTTTGGTAAGTTTATGTCATTCTCTTTATTGTTCACTCTCCAACCAAATGCTAATAAGTGACATTTAAAGTGTAAATTGGTGCACTTTTTAAAAGTTGAAAGAGCTATAAGTTCATTTTAAATAGTTAACAGTGCAATTTTTTCGAACAAGTTGGAACAACAAACTATGCAAGAGAATAGAGAGTAGCATATAAACGTTATACATCAAACTCGCCTTATAAACGGTTCCAAAGCCGCCTTGTCCAAGCTTATTGTGAATAGAGAAATTATCAGTTGCGCTTCGGAGAGTGTGGATGTCATAATGCACGGCTTCGACATTTATGCCCTCAAAACCATCATCTAATCCCAATCACAACTGATTATTGCCATGGTTATCACATGTCTGAAAAATTACAAAAGGCCAATTAACTGAATTACCTTGTCTATATCGGAGATTAGAAGTGATGTTCCTTCGGTATAATACAAATAACAGGGTCACAAGAAGCACAAAGCAGCCAATGGCAACAACCATGAACCCCACAGTTCTTGAACTAATCCCCCCCTTTGCTGCTCAATTGAAATAAATAGCAGTGAGATTGAATAAAATAGATAAATTTGAATGAGTTCGGTTTTACTTGGTGGAGGTGGACTTGGAGGTAGAGCAATATCAGCTTTAATTTGATAGAAACGGCTGAATTCCCATCGAAACCAACAGCTTGGTTTCTGAACGGAACCACCTCTATTTCCTCGTAAATTACTTCTGTAGTAACTCACTGTTTTGTTCAGGCAATACCTGCCATTACAGTAGATTTATTTTTGACACTTATAATCTCTATGAGCTTTACTTGTATATATCAATGTGTTTCTTTGTCTTACCTGCCTAAACCTTTCTGCATTTTGCTCTGTAATTTCATTTACTATGCTAATGTACATTTGTGGAAACACTTGGCTTTACTCGAACAAAACTTCTCAAATTATTTTTTTTTAGTAAAGTAATTTTGAGTAAAGCTGAATGCTAGCAACTATATCTTTTATGTTAAATTAACAATAATTTAACTTATTGATTCCCAATTAAGGCTTTCTCTTTCTAGCTTACTTATTAGTATCAGAACTGAACTGAAACTTATCCGAAATTATTTAAATCGTATTGACCGAAACTTACTTGAAACTTAGGTCCTGTTCTTTTCAACTTCTAAAACCTGAACTGAACTTAATTGAACTGAACTGAACTTAATTTGTTTACATTACTTTTTCAGTTAAAAGGAGTGGATCCGACCTGAACTGAACTTAACTGAACCAAAGCGAAGGTGAAGAGAACAAGGCCTTAGTGAACTTAAAACTTATATCAACCTTATTCAGACTTATTGAAATTTATTTAGATAATAACGAAAATTATTTGAAACTAGTTGAAACTAAACTTAGCTAAAACATACTCAATGAAATATAACTAAACTGAATTAAAAAATAAATTGAAAAGAACATAACCTAACAGAGCAAACCTGCAATCAGCCGGCGATAAATCCGGATAGCATTGCATAAATACATAAATGACCCGGCGGTCCGATTCCGACAAATAAGCCTCCCCAGTTGCATACTTCACCGCAGGTTTCTCCGAAGCTATTTCACTTACATTTTCCATCAAACTGTCCCAAACCCTATAAAACTGCGTCGTATTATCAAATCCCGACGAGCCAATCCCGACGACTCTAGTGGGTTCAAGCACGAGCCTTCCGAGCACCGGCCGGTTCGAATAATGGATGTTGCGTGTCCCCACCGAAGTCGCTTCTTTCTGATTGGGACAAAAGACGAGGAGATCATTCATTAAATCGTTGATTGACTCGCGACAGCGTTGGGCCGTATAATCGGCCTGGCAAATCGCCTTGCAGTAGATTTTATCGGAGCTGTTGCCGATGGTGACGTTGCCGAAAAAGTTGTCGGCGGGAACGTTATCAGTTAAGATGAGGGTATAGAGGAGCTGTTCTCTGTTGGCGGCGAAGGCGCTGTCCCCGGTGAAAGTTTCAGTGTTGTTGCAGCTGATAGGAGTCAGCTGCCCGTTGCATATGTTGATGATGAACAAGTAGGAGTAAATTATAAAGGAAATTGAGGTTGAATGGTTCATGGTTTTCTTTTGAAGATGATTGAATTGTGTTTGTGTCGATTGTTTTTGGTTAAAGCACATCTACTCAATCGGGAAACGCTTGTCAGTCAATCAAAATTTCGAGTTGGAATACAAGGCTATGGGATTCCAACTGATTTTCTTGTAAAATTTGATTTTCAAACATTATCTAAAACAGAAAAAATTTATGAATTAATTGGTATAGAGGACCGACATTTCTTGTTCTCATAAAAACCCTCTTTTTTTGGACCGAGTGAAACTAAACTAAACTGAACTGAACCGAAATTTAATGGTGGCAGAACAAAATTTATTGACAGAAATTTAATGTAAACTTAATGAAAACTTATTAAAACTTACTGAAACTAAAATTTATATTTAATAATTCGAAATTTAATAAGCTTTATTTCTATGAAAAAATTTATTGAGATTGAATGAATTGAATGAAACTTATTGAAAATTTAATGGAAACATAATGAGTCTAAATTGAACTAAATTGGACTAAAACTTAATGAATATGAACTGAACTAAACTGAAATGAATTGAATAAAAAATAAGTTGTAAAGAACAGAGTCAAAATTTATGGAGAAAACTGCTTGATACAACATTAAAGAAAACTCTAAATATCCTTTCATATTAGAGTATTTAGGCCATGTCCAATCGTTACTCTAAAAATTTTACTTCAAACTCTATTTTTACATTACTTTCTTTATTTATAGAGAAACTTACTCCAACCATACTCCAAAATAGAGAAATGAATAGGATACTCTATATTTGGAGGACCCTTACTCTATAAATAGAGTAATATCTATTTATAGAGGAAACATTGGACTTGCTAAGGAAAACAACATGAGATAATAAAACCACATAGTTTCTACATTGGATAAAAAGGTATTTGTTTCTGTTGGTCTTTACAGCAAATTGACCCTTGAGACAAAAACGGTGAGTTTTGGCTTAGGGTTTGAGCGAGGTATATAAAGAGCTCATTCCTCTCAGCGCAGACATATCTCAGTCTCGTCCTTTCTCAGCGGCCGCACATTTCTTCCTCTCTCAACGATACAAACCCTAGTTTCTCTGTTCTTGCTCTCATCCTCGATCTTGCTCGTGCTGATGGTTTCCGATTGAAGGCTTCCATACTCTTTTGAGAAGATTATGTTACTGGAGGCTTGAATAGATAAGTTTTCTGGTCATTTGCTGTTGTTAGGGTTCTGTATTTGTTCTGTGTTACTTTTGTGGATTTGTTCCTTTGTCAAACGCTGAAAGACTTCTCTGCCGAGGTCGCTTCTGCCGAAATACCTAATAAGATTGCTCGCACCTTCACCGAAGATGTACGCTTTCTAGTTGAACGTGAAACTTCAACTGGAAAGGGGAACTCCTTAAATTGTTGTGTGTTCTTTATATTTTCTGCACTTGATTTGTGTTTGTATTTGTTTTTTGAACGAATAAATCGGTATTATAAGCATTTCACCTCTCAACTCTGGTTCTCCATTAATTTAATTTGCTTGATTGTGGTAAGAATGTGAGTATTAGATATAGGAAGCTTTATTTTTTCATTGAGTGATTTTACTTTACAACTTAAATTATGAATGTAGACTCGCTCACCATAAGTCGGGTCGGATTTGAATATAGTAGAGCAAAACTCCGGTGAATCAAATGAGCAACAAAAAAAAATGAAGTGTAAAAGTTAATTTTTATTTGATTTAGCTAACCTTAATAACTTCGACAAAATTTGATAATCACAAATAAAGAAATTAGAAACGGTGAAAGAACTAATAATTAAGTAAAAAAAAATTGATTTGAATGCCACACTGAAGCATGCATATGATTGTTGTGAATTAAATTTACAGCTGTAGTAAATAGGATTTGTTGAGTTGGAATGATTAGATCTGCAGTTAATTAAGCATAACAAACTAGGAAGTAACTAATAGCAGGTCAAACAAAGTTTGACTGGGGCAAGTGG
>CAOJBJ010094455.1:0-12149 GCA_948291685.1 Euphorbia celastroides
AGAACTATATATAAATGAAGGTTAGATCCCCTTACAACATTGAAGCCAGAGAGCCCTTGGGGCACATAAAGAGTATTCATCTATTAGCTTAATAAAGAGCCCTAAGAGCTCCGAATAAACCCAAAAAAAATAGAATTGTGACTCTCTTTTTTCCAAATTTGGTTTTCCAATCCATTTTTTAAGACAACATACATTAATAGCTTTTAATTTTGACATTTTTTAAAAATGGTCAACGAGGGAAAGAAAAAAAATCGCCATCATCGGGGTCTCGTCCCTGATTTTGGTGGCTATGGTGGTGGCTATCGCCACCGGGGTGAACCACGAAGAAAAAGGCGACGGTGGGGCCCCTTCGGGTGGAGGCCAACAAGTTTCAACCTCAACTAAATCAATTCAATCGATATGCCAACCAACGGATTACCGACAAACTTGTGAGGAAAGCCTTACTAGGGCCGCGGGGAATACAACCGATCCCCACCAACTTGTACAAGCTGGTTTTCAAGCGGCTATCGATGCTTTGAAGGTTGCTATTGCCAATTCATCAACGATAAGCGAAGCGGAGAAGGACCCAAGGGCGAAAAAAGCCCTAGAAAACTGCAAAATCATGATGAAAATGGGGATCGAAGAACTAAAAGCCTCGTTCATACAAGTCGGGGAATTTGATGTTAGCAAAATGGACCGTTACGTGGATAATCTAAAAATATGGTTAAGTGGTGCAATCACTTATCAACAAACTTGCATCGATTCATTTGATAACACCACCGGAGAAACTGGTGAGAAGATGAGGAACATTTTGAGGACTTCATCCATGCTTACGACCAACGGTCTTTCCATGGTCATTGGCTTGTCTTCAGTTCTTAATGACTTGAACATTTCAAGTCTTGCTGACCGAAAACTTCTCGGTGCGAGTAAGAATAGTGAGATGCTACCGGATTGGGTTTCTCCATTGAAAAGAAGGCTTCTTGAGGCCGCTCCAGAGGCCATCAAGGCTGATATTACGGTTGCTCATGATGGAAAAGGAGCACAATACAAGACAATCAACGAGGCTTTGAAGGAAGTTCCATTGAACTCATCTAAGCCCTTTGTTATCCATGTTAGGGCCGGAGTTTACAAGGAGAAAGTTGTGTTTTCTAGGAATATGACTAACATTGTGTTGGTTGGAGATGGTCCTAAAAAGACAGTTATCACTGGAGATCTCAACTTTGCTAAAGGCTTACCAGCAATCGACACGGCAACCGTTAGTAAGTATATTTATCATATTTTTTTCATTATATAAATTATGCTAATTAGCGACATATTTTTGTCACAAAAGTGAAATTTTCGTCAATGCATCTTTTAGCGACGAATATTTGCATTGATAACTTCCATAATCAAGATTCTCTTGTATCAAATTCATGATAGAAGAGAATAGTGACCACAATTTATGTTGTTGCTATTTTCACATATCCCGTCGCCTTTTTTCCATCAAATTGTGTGTATGCTAAATTATTTTTATCTTTTCAGCCGTCAGTGGAGTTCACTTTGTCGCCAAAGACATCGGATTTGAGAACACCGCCGGAGCTATTGGCCACCAAGCCATAGCCCTTCTAGTCCAAAGTGACATGTCAATCTTCTACAATTGCCATATCGAGGGCTACCAAAACACCCTCTACGCCCTCACTTACCGCCAGTTCTACCGTGACTGCAAAATCTCCGACACCCTCGACATGATCTCCGGCGACTCAGCCACTGTGTTCCAGAACTGTGAAATGGTGATTAGACAGCCAATTGACCTAAAAAACCCACCATCACATCTCAGCAAAGAAACAACACGAAACAACCCACCGGATTTGTCATCCTGAACAGCACAATCACCGCCGGAAAAGATTACTTGGAAGTCAAGGATACAAACCCGGCGTTCCTTGGGCGACCACAACAGCCATTTTCGAGGACGATTGTGATGCAAACTAACCTTAGCGACGCCATTGACCCGAAAGGTTGGTTGCCATTTATGGGAACTTTTGGCACTGAAACTTGCTTTTTTGCCGAGTTTGAAAACAAAGGGCCTGGAGCCGATACATCTAAAAGGGTCACTTGGAAAGGAGTTAAGAAGATCACTGCTCAAGATGCTGCCGGATTTACAGCTGGAAAATTTATTGATGGTGATAGTTGGGTTAAGGCTGCCGGTGTGCCTTATGTTGGTGGCATGAATTGAAATGATTGAAATTTATTGAATCATTTGTTGTAGAGAAAGAAAAGGAGTGCGAAATTTCATATATGTTGAAGTAATTAATTAATATATAGTGTTTTAAGTTATATTGTCACTAAGATTTTAAGTAATTTTTTTGCGGTATGTCACTATTTGTTTTGCAGCAATATGAATGAAATTGATGTGCCCAAGTATGTTTGAGATCGTGGTTGAAGTGGATATGATGATTTTCTTTTCGACTTCAATTAATTTATTCAATTCTAATATCGTATTCTAAGCAATCAAATTTGCATTCAATTAAGTTCAATAGAAAAGAACAGACGTATATTGAACGTATATGAATATAGTTAAGACATCAAAAACCAATTATAAACATTTTATACTCTATACTTCTTTCGGATCAAGACTACTTTCAAATGATGCGATAAATTGAAAAGGCAAGTTCAACTTGTTAGAACTCGAATTTTGATACATGCACGTGTATAAATAGATCAACAAAAAGTCTTAGTTAATTCATTATACAACTGAACTCCAAGTGGTATTAATTTTTATTATACATGAAAAGAGTTAATTTAATTAATAAGCGGGTTAGTATCTTTTAATAAGTGCCAAAAAAAATTTGGAAGACTCGCCACAACAACCACATGCGCAACCCAGGTCGAACTTAAATGTAATGTGAGCAAAGTTTACTTAAGTAGAATAGACTTTGGACAGTTCAGGTCTGGACCAATTCTAGGCTTTCCAGCAGCATTAAGGGTTTGTTTGGAGCTGTTTTTTCAAATTTTTTTATGAAAGTTCAATTTTAAAGCTTTCTCTAAAAGTTTATGTGGGTAATGTCCTTAATCACCATTAAATCCAATATCAGAAGCTCATACATATACACCAAATGATTTGTTTACAGAAGATTTGATGTTTTCGGTTGCACTTAGACTTGTTCATTGAACGTACGGGTTCGTTGATACGAAAATTTATAGTAGAAGTGAAACTAATTTATGTGAATTGCCAAATGAAGTGTCTAATTCATATATAAATATATGTATTAGTTCAGCGGATATTAGTTGTATAAATGCATACCTAACTTATAAATTCTAAATTTACCAGATTTATGTCGGACATAATCACAATGCTAATTTAAAACTTCGATTCATGGATACACGAGTCTGCCTAACAAAAGCGTACAACTCCATTAGATAAATTCTACATCCTTGTGAATCTCACGAAGAAACTTCAACTCACGGGAACTGAAAACATTTTCCTAATGAACTAGAAAGGGTTTGACTACAATAATAATATGGCTAAATTTACAAAGAATTTATAATATTTTAGGTGAACTGTTGTTATGAAGAGAAAACGGGAAGGGGTTATAAATAAATGGAAAATGTAAGGGGTAAATCTGAATTTTGCTTGCCATTGATTAATTTGAAAAATTACAAGTCTGGTCCACTCGTAGCCCACAAATTTACTTGAGTAGAATAGACTTTGGACAGTTCAGGTCTGGACCAATTCCAGGCTTTCCGGCAGTATTTGGAGCTGTTGTTTCAATTTTTTTTTGTTATGAAAGTTTAATTTTGAAGCTTTATTTAAAAGTAATAGATTATAATTTTAGAAAAGTTGTTTTGATAGTTCTCAATTTTTTAATATAAAAGATCAAAATGCACTGTCAGAATAAGAAAAAAAAATGATGTTATATAAAAAGTGTATGATACCAACTTTTAACTTTTAGAACAAGCAGCTCTGACAGCAACACCAAATAAACCCTGAAAACCTCTTTATTATTGGAATACAGGTATATTTGCAATACTTAGTAATTATGCATGTTATGTTTTTTATAAATATAAGTAAGTTTTATGAATGAATACAATATATTATTTTATATAGGCAAAACGCATCTATAATTTCTATAGTTGGCACAAAATGCCTTTCAATCTCCTATAATTGTAGAAGTCTCATTTAATCTCCCGAACTTGGTAAAAGTGTACCTCTCAGTCTTATCATTATCAAGTATTGAATTCTTGTTGGTTTGACTTTTAAAGAGTTAATTTTTAATATATTTTTTTAAGCCAATACAAATTTGACACGTGGCAATGAAGGGACTGGGAGGTACGCTTTTGCCAAGTTCAGGGAGTTAAATGAAACATTTGCAATTATAGGGGGTTGAAGGGTTTTTTATGCCACCTATATGGGGTTCCAGATGAGTCTTGCCTTTTATATATTGTTTTGCATAGAGCATCAAACAAGGGTAGGATCTACTACACTTATTGAACTTTATTAATGATATTATAAACATAATCTAACTCATAGGAACAAAAGAGGAAGTATCGAATAACAATGGGATTATGTGAGCAACGTTTTTAGCTGCAATGACAAAAAAGAAAACTGTACGAACTGATCATATTACACAATCGAAACGAAAATTCCACTCACAAAACCTATCTATTACAACGTAAATAAGGTAAAAGGAACTTTTTTAAATCCTCTAACACAGAAATAATCTAGTAAATATGGAATAAATGTTAAATACTCGTTTGATTTTCATTTCATGCAATGCGAGTAGTCTTTAGCCATGTGCTTGTAATTTTATAACTTATTCATTTTCATGTCACAGAATCTACTAAAGTTTTTTATGTTGTAGAAATGCCGTTAATAGCTCTGTATTTATAAATAGCATTAAGAGTAACAAATCAATTTCTAATGTTTTCCGCACAAGTAAAAGAAATGTGTATCGTGCAAGAATCAACCATTTGTATTTGATAGAAAGAAACTGCAAGAAGTGGTATGTAATGAGCTATAAACTCAACAATCAAATACACAATACAATGAGAAATAAAGTAAAATATTACTATAAATAAAGAAAATTAGAAAATTCAAATTGTAGCTAGAAATATTAAATAGAAAACGAAATAGAATATTGAAAATACACAATACAATAGTATCAAATAAGTAATGAGCACATATACCACAAATAATAAAACTGTTAGTGGCGAAAACAATATATAGTCTAGTCAATTAATCCAAGCAAACTCCTTTTGATTACATCAACTACAAGACTACAGATCTACATAAACGAAAATACTGGCATTTTCAACCAAACAAATCAAACTCCAAAAAATTAAGCTAACACCTCTCGCTTCATAACAACATTAATCCTATAATTAGCATCTCTAATCACAACTAAGTCTCCCCTAATCAACATTTAAACTCAACTCCAATTCCCCCATCACATCACTCTTTCCCCCCATAAATGGCTCACAACGGCGTTCGCATCTCCTCCGTCCTTTTGGCGGCGATGGTGGTCGCCGCCGCCAGCTTCGACACCGCCGCGCCGCACATCCACACTACCATGAAAAGCGTCAATTCCTTCTGCCAGGCCACCGATTTCAAGCAGTCGTGCGAGCAGAGCCTCCATCAGATGGCCGGCAACTCGACGGCGCCGAACCAGCTCGTGATGGCCGGATTCGAGGCCGCAATTAGCGCTCTCCAAGGCGCAATCGCGAATTCCTCCGTTGTAAAGGAGGCGGCGCGTGACCCGATGGCCAAACAAGCCCTAGAAAACTGCAAATCCCTAATGAACACAGCAATTGAAGATCTCAGAGCTTCAATTAAAGAGGTCGGAGATCTGGATATCACCAAAATCGATGAACTCCTCGATAATTTGAAGACCTGGCTCACCACTGCAATTACTTACCAGCAGACTTGCATCGAGGGATTTGATAACACCACCGGAAACGCCGGCGAGAAAATGAGGCAAATTCTCGTCACTTCGAGCCAGTTGTCGACCAACGGGCTCGCGATGATCTCGGGGCTATCGTCTCTTTTCTCGAGCTTCAATTTCTCGGCGATTACAGGGCGGAAGCTCCTTTCCGCGAGCGCCGACGACTCGCCGGCGTGGGTGTCGCCGGCGAAGAAGAGGCTGCTGGCGGCGACTCCGGCGACGATTAAGCCGGACGTGGTGGTGGCGCAGGACGGGAGCGGGCAGTTCAAGACGATCGATGAGGCGATAAAGAATATTCCGAAGAATCGGACGGAGCATTTTGTGATTCATATAAAGGCTGGGGTTTATAATGAGAAAATTACGTTTGATAGAGCTACGACTAATGTTATGATAATCGGAGATGGGCCGACGAAGACGAAGATCACCGGAAATGCTAGCTTCGCCGCCGGGATTGCGACACTTAATACTGCCACCGTTGGTAAGATATCGTTTTTGTTGCTTTTCTATTGGCGCGTTAAGTAATTTAAAGCTTTTAAAACAATTATCTTTTATTACATGATGGCTAAATATACAATTTGCACCCTCGACTTTGAAATTTTTTGTCAAGTGAAATATTTCAAGTTAATCCTTGAATTTTAGTTGCATCAAAGATTGTCTGTCGATTTCTGATCGACTTTGATTTTTCAAACATACAATTTCATTGGTTGTCTGTATTCAAATAAGAAACTGACATGTAGAATTTAAGGGGCGATTCGACGAATATTTGTCAAATTCAGTGGAGACTTTGATTCAATTTATCTGTCATTATGTGACATAAATGATAGTTTAGTGTAACACTTGATAAAAAAAATGAAAAATTTTACAAGGATCTCGGTCTTTTTCATCAATCCAAACTGAAAAAAGTTGTCAAAATATGAGCAATAGTTACATAAAGATTGGATTCTCTTTGCAATTTAGGGTGGTCCGAAATTCTAAAAATGGTGGAATCCTTCTAAAATTTCTCCACGAAAACATTAGGTCAAACTCATAAATGTATCCTTGAAGTTGGCATTTTTCGTCCCATGCACTTTCGAAGTTTGAAAAGGTCCTATTATCCTCTTTAAGTTGACAAAAACGGATCAATTACCCTTTCAATATCACGTGTCAACTTTTAATTGGATATATAAAAGTAAAAAATGCAATGTTTAAAAAGTCAAATTAATCATATTTTGACACGTAGCATTGTGAGTAATTGATTTGTTTTTGTCAATTTAAGATGAATAATAAGACCTTTTTAAACTTGCAGAGTATAATGAATGAAAAATGTCAGGTTGAGGATGCATTTGGCCAAAAACATTAGTGACAAATTATGTATATACCTTATTCGATCTAACAAAATACAGCCGTCAGCGGGGCCCACTTCTTAGCAAAGGACATCGACTTCGAAAACACCGCCGGAGCAATCGGCCACCAAGCCGTAGCCCTAAAAGTCCAATCCGACATGTCGATCTTCCACAACTGCCAAATCGACGGCTACCAAAGCACCCTCTTCTCCCACACCTACCGCCAGTTCTACCGCGACTGCCAGATCTCCGGCACCGTCGACACCGTGTTTGGCGACTCCGCCGCCGTCTTCCAGAACTGCAGATTCATAATCCGAAAGCCAATCGACCTCCAGAAATGCGCAATCACCGCCCAAGGCCGCAACAACTCGCGCCAGACGAGCGGGTTCATCATAATGAACTCAACAATCATCGACGACAAGGACTACCTCGCCGTTAAAGACACGAACCCGGCGTTCCTTGGTCGGGCGCAGAACCCGTACTCGAGGACGGTGATTTTGAGGACGGAAATTAGCGAGGCCATTGACCCAAAAGGGTGGGTCCAGTGGATGGGGAGGTTTGGGACCGATACTTGCTACTATGCTGAGTTTGAGAACAAGGGGCCCGGGGCGGCGACCAATCAGAGACTTGATTGGCGGGGGGTTAAGAAGATTACGGCGGAGGAGGCCGCTGGGTTTTCTGCGGGGAGGTTTATTGATGGGGATAGTTGGATTAGTAACTCTGGGGTGCCTTATAATGCTGGCATTTGAGTTTTGAAGATGGTGTTGAATTGGGAGGTTGAGGATTTGGGATTCAGGAAAATAAGAAAAATTACAGTTTTATTTGCTGATGTATAGTATTTTATATGTAGCTTTTTGTGTTGTGTTTTTTTGTAATTTTTTCGAAGAGGGTGGAGAGGAAAATTCTATGACGTTTTTTTGTTTTAGAAACATTTGTGAAGAATATGAAAAATTTGAGTTTGCATGCATGTGTTGTTAACGTATTGTGTAGTTCAGGGACTAATATGATACTTTGGGAAAACTGAAGGATTCAATTATTCGTAATCTTTACAGTAGTAGCAGAGAATAGTGGCAATTTATTAAAAGGCAGAGATCAGTCAATCAAATTCTCGACCAAAAAAACTAGCAAACAAACTTAATAAGAGTCCTGCCAACATACTCATGAACATCTTTTAATATGTTATCAGTTTATTACTTCCTCCATTTTTTATATTTATCTCTTTAAGATTTTCATCAACACCAATAAAACATTTATTATCTTACTAAAATGATTACTTTATCCTTTATAGAACCCCTCTTTCTTCTTAATAACTACTTATAATTTTATCAATTCATTATCTTTCTTATAATTAATGTAAGGGTAAATAAGAGAAAAAATTGAAAAAAATGCATTGATAATCCAATAACAATTATAAAAAGTCGAGATAGAGATGCTAGAAAGATAAATATAAAAAATAGAGTACATTTGTAATTACTTGATATATAAAAGATGAAGAATAAATGTACATTGATATACTTTTAAAATATTCAAAACCTAATACTCTATTTAGAACTTCAACTATTCCCAATTTTTTTCAACCTTTGAAGGTCACCAGTTGAGGGTTTAAGGTTTCAAAAAATGGTGCAGTTGAAGACCTAAAACTGACATGGCATCCGACGTGGCATCCAGTGATTTTTCCGGCGCGTTTAACATTTTCCAGTGACCCAAATTCTAGTGACAACAATTCCGACGAACACTTTTTCCGGCGTTCAAAATTCCAGCCACCAAAATCTGACAAAGAAAACTCCGGCCACCACAATCCCGATCAAAGCTCCGGTAAACAAAAATCCGGCACCATAATCCGGCTAAAATCAACAACAAATCAACAAAATTAACCAAATCAACAAACAAATCCACCTAAATTCAAATTCCAATCAAATTGACAACAAAATCGAAACACAAGATTAAATACATGACAGAAATGAAAAAAAGAAACAAACCAGAACTAAAACCGAGTACATGGAAACCCGACTCCGGCGCCGAAGAGGAAGAAGATGTCGGCGCTCAACTCCGGCGAAACCCTAACCTAACCCGCAACCCGAACCGCCGTCGCCGCCCTCTCTCAAAACCAGAACCCTAACCCGCAATCAGAGGAGAATCGGAGGACGAGGGGCTGAATTGAGGTGTGTTGTCACTGTGTTTAGAGCAGCGAAATCGGGTCGAAGCTCCGGAAGTTACCGAAACCACCGATTCTATCACCAATTCATCGTTTGAAGAGGAAGAAGACGCGATTGAAGAAGCTCCGGTAGAAGAAAACACCGATTCCGGCAAATCGCGGTCAAAGTATGTGCGGATTGTGAGCAAGCAAATGGTGGGGATTTACATATCGATTTTGGTACGAAAGAGGCTGGGAAGGCATATAAACAATCCGAGAAGGGAAATTGCAGGGGTGATTTGGGGGCTGTTATTTTTATTATTTTTTATTTTTTATGTCATCCACGTGTCAAGTTTTTAGAGGTTTGAAAAGTTAAACTGTTTGAGATGGCAAGAGACTGAACTACGTACATGCGCGGGTGGCTGCATCTGTTTATATGGTTTTCAGATCCTCAACTACACTAGATTCTTAACTGTTGAATTTCAAAAGTTGATCCTTAACTAAAAAATCGGAAATAGTTGAGACAATAGGCCAATATTTTATATGATATTGTGCTAAAAGTTGTAGGGTAGTGGTTAACAACTGAATCTGTGATTCTAAAAGTCGCATATTCGAGTCGACACTCGGGTGGGTATAAAGGTTTTTTTTGAATATTATAATGTAAACCCATTATAAGGTAATTTTTTTAAAAAATATATTTATATGATATTGCATAAGTTAATCATAATTTTAAATTTGGACCTAGCTCATATTCGATTTTAACTTATAGAAACTAAGTGCACATATTAAAACTTGACCAAGTTTAAATGAAACTCAACTAGAATTTATTTGAATTTAACTTGGATTCCGGTTAACAAATCTCGAGCTCGAAAAAGCTCGAATCGGTTGGTTTATAACATGAAGCGAGTCAAAATGCATCAATATGCCGAGTAGGGGAAAATATGGTTCAACTGAATCAAACCGATCCGAACCGTTGGTTCAACCAAAGAATCGAATTCTTATTATAAGTTTAATTAAACCAAACAAAAATTATAATAGAGTCTGAATTAATTGTAATTTTAATTAATTTTAATAATAAATTTATAACAAAAATTTAATATTTCGTAAAACTATAATCAAATATGATAATTTGATTGAAGCAATTCGATTCGGTCTGATTGAACCGAATTTGGTCACCCCTGTTGAGGCTGGCCCAACAAGGCATTATTTGGGCCATTAAACAGTTCAACGGCCCAATATATCAGACATGAAAGACACGAGCGGGAAAACACTCAAGCAAAAAGCTTTCAACTTTGAACTCGAACGCTCCTTCTCTTTCTTCTCGTTTCGCCAAATCCAGAGCTTTCTGCCCCCAAATCGAAGTGTTTTCTTCCATTTTCTTGCAGCCCAATCAAGCCTCAACCCTCAATTCAACTTCAATCTTCTTTTTTGGTCCCTATTTCATCTTTCAACCCTAAACCCAAACCCTAGTTTCTAAATTTCCGTTTTCTCAACAAAATCCCTTCTCCTGAATGATGCCATGGCCAGTAACAGAGAAGAATCCGCGAGTTTCTACTCTGTGCAGGCTGAGCGAGACCTACAGGCCAACTGGGAGGTCGATCTGGCGAAGAAGCTTGAAGATTACCTCTTGAAGATTTGCTCCGGTGAAATTACCGGGGACGAAGACCATTCTCTTTCCGTCAATTTTGCTGAAGGTTTGGATTTAATTGCTCTTTCTTAGTTACAAATTGTTGTTCTTTTACTTTGATTTTTTACTCATTGTAGTGGTTGAGGCTGTAATCTTATTCGATTTTGGAAAATGTAGCTGCTTTGCTGCTTCAAGGTTCAGTTCAAGTGTATAGCAGGAAGGTCGAGTATTTGTACAATCTAGTTTTACATGCTCTGGACTTCCTTTCTCAAAAGAGGTTTGATTAATTGCTTGTTTTCTGCTCTTTTTGATTTTTTAGCTGGTTAGGTTTGATAGTTAGAATGCTGGTTCAGATAATCAATATTGAAGATTTTTTTAGATGGTCAATTTCTGTCTCTAAGTTGGTCTGTGTGCGCTTCTTAAGGCTTGCTCAATAATTGGGTTTGAAGACAGTTTCCTGCTCCTTTAAGCTTGGTTCACAACTATTCACTAATACACTGTGATATATGGGATAGTTGTACGCATCTTTTGATTCAGTATAAGATTACAGTTTCGCACTCTGTTGCGTTTTTGTTTTGTACGCTCTTGCTTGTTTGAAGTTCCAAAACTGAAAGCAATTTTTAGCTAAGCAGAGTTTACCTTACAAGATCTAATTTTCGGCACATAATGTTCAGATAAGTTATGTTCACTGTTTACCTTTTTAATTTATGCCTGTGGTATGCTAGTTATTGTAATCTTTGATTTGAATCATATCCATTACGTTTGTGAAGTTTTTGAGAAGGGATATATGCATTTCGGTAAGCTGAGTGTTATCTCCCAACTAGGGTAGGCTTTGTTGATTTGATACATTGTTGGCAGGCAACAAGAGCAAGCTGAGGGTTCTTCTGCCCAGCCTGAGCAAAATGATTCCAATGCTGGTCCTAGTGAAGACAATGACCAATTTTGGGTTTCCGATGATATCCCTGGTATGTTTGCATTTTGTGTAAATGTGGGATTGTAATGCAAACATTGGCCTTAATTTTCCTTATATTGCAGTGGAAGCCAGGAATTGTATAGATGCTTCAACCAGCAAAGACGCTTCTTTCTACCACTTTGTGAAACCTCCAGCAAACCTCGTTGTCCTTGAGGGCGATTGCTTGGATAATGCCGGTGATAGTGAACTGGAGTCA
>CAOJBJ010094724.1:0-10983 GCA_948291685.1 Euphorbia celastroides
GGGCTGTATATGAGTTTTGCCAACAAGAAAAAGAACATTTCAGATCAAGTTCACAATGACTTGATTTACTGGTCAGATGATTAAAGGAGTTTCTTCTGGGGAAAATGGGACATGAAACTCGAGGTTTTCATGTATGCACTACAGGCTCAGCCTTCAATTTCATATGCCTTGCATTACCAAACAAAGAATATGGTCTCCTATTGCTTCATTTCAAATTCTTCACTTCACAGTCATCAAATTATCTCCCCTGAAAATGTAAAACCACCACAAATTCCGAATCATTTACAAACAATTTACACCATCGATACAATAGAAAATCAAATCTCCCTCTCGGACCTGTAAGCACGACCCGATTTGACTCTGCTTTGTTTCGAATTAGCGCCCTCTTCCATGGATTACAGCTTCAATTTGAACCCAACTGATAGAAAATCATCCCTGGGAACAGTAACATGGGCCACTTTTGATCACAAATTTATCAGGGAAGAAGACAACAAATAAACAAAGACTTGTTCATTGACTTGTCACAGTCCAATAATTGAAGGCAAACCAGATGAATCACCAAAGACTTTCACCATTGACTTGCAAGTCAACTAAAAAAACAAGATCTATACATATAAATACCCCAAAAGAAAGCATGTTTAAGCACAATTTATACCTTTTTCTACCATTTGCCTTTGCCCTTTCCATCTCTTCAGCTTCCCTCTTCTTCCTTTCATCGCTCTCTCCATCTCCAATTTGAACAAGACTTCCAACATACATTTCTGCCCCAAAAGACCTCGGACCTTCCTTGATCTTCACAGTTTTTACACTTCTCTTATTCCAGTCATACCACACAAGCTTCTGATCATTCACTTCCAAAAGCACTTTACTTCCATCTTTTGAGTACGATAAAGGCCTCAAAAACATCAAATTCTTTGTTGTTCGAAAGGAAAACAGCTTCTTCCATGATTCCTCCATTACCCATAAATCAATATACTCATGTCTATGATTACACATTGCACACAATTTCCCCTCCAAAACCCCAACATCAACCTGATAATTCAACCTGTTGTTTCCATAATCAGGGGGAGCCACTTCCCTGAATCTCTCGCCTGGAATATCAAAGGCCACAATCGAATTCCTCACCCCTAAATCAAACCACTGGGGCTTCGCCCAATACAGTGTATCAGAAGCGAAAACCCCATAGCCTCTCCTGTGCAAAACCTGGTAAAACGGTTTATGCAGACATCTAAGGAAAAGAGGTAAGTCCTTTATCTTCTTCCATGAATCGTTTTTGAAACTGTATAATTTCACTTCATAATCATATTGCAAGAAATCACATCCATCATCGTCGCCAACAAAAGTAGCCATTCTGATCAGTTTATAATCCTCGTTAATCGAATCATAACCAAATCCGTAGAAAACATACCCAGCTTTCAAGGACTTATCGGGAGGTTCGATCTCAGAAACCGGGAGCCGCTTGTACTTCCTCGTCGAAGGATTATACAAGGCGAGATCCCGCTCGGAGTTTCTCAACGCGAGGATGCCGTGGACCGAACCGACAGCCTCGGTGCCGCCGCCGGTGTGCAAGGGGTGCTCGAAGGTTTCAGCGGCGGCGGCGTCGAGGGAATCGAAATTGAGAGTGTAGAGATTCCAATCCCTAAGGAGAATACGGAGATTGGATCTGGTGGCGAGAGAATGAGCGAGATGGCGGCGCGTGAAATCGGGGGTGTCGATGATGGAGCAGATAGGCTTGGAAAGGGATCGGAATCGGACGAGAAGATCAACGGGGAGGAGGAGGAGAATATCGAGGATTACGTCGTCGGGGATTTTGGACATAGTGAGGGCTGTTTGGGTGGCGAGAAAACGAAGGAAAATGAAAATTAGGGATAAGGGGAAACAGGATGGGTTAGGTGAAAGAGAAGAAGAGGCAGGCGGGTGGATTGGATTATGATGGAAAAACCGCCAGGTGTAGAACTGCATGTGAATAGACAAGTACATTTGTTAGCTGTTAACCGTCAACCTTAACAGGTGTCAGCTTACGCTTGCAGATTTTAGGGATTAGAATGGCTTTCCTTCCCATGTAGGAGAAAGGTAAAAATTGATATGTAATTCTCAACATTTGAATGAGACTGAAAGTTCTGGCCCTTCGTAACATATGGTCAAATGTAATCGGAACTGTAACCGAAATTAGATTGGATAGAACCGGTAATGAACCGGATCCATCAAAAACTGGGTAAATAAGGTTTACGTTTAGGTTTGAGAAAATATAAATCGGGGAACTGGATGGAACCAGTAGTTCCAATTAAATATTATTTTAATTAACATAAGAATGTATGTTTTTAACATATTTAAGACCAAATGCATCCGGATTTCCCTGAACTTATCCATTTTTTTGTCCGGTCCCCCTGAACTTTTAAAAGTTTCTCTCTCCCCTGAACTTTCTCAAAGTTTCTCTCTCTCTCTTAAAAAAATTTCAAAAGTTTCTCTCACTCCCTTAAAAAACTTTCAAAAGGTTCTCTCAGCCCTCTTAAATGCCACGTGTCGACTTCTGATTGGTTTGACTTTTCAAACATGACATCTAATCAAAAGTTGACACGTGGCACTTAGGTGGTGAGAGAAACTTTTGAAAGTTCAAGGGAGCCGGACAAAAAAATGAACAAGTTTAGGGGGGTCCGGATGCATTAAGCCCATATTTAATAAACTATATTGTTTTGTAACATATATGAAATGTTTAAAACTAATAATTATTAAAAATTAAATATATAATATTAAATTTTTAACATATATTAAGGTTTGAATCGGAACCGGCAGAAACTGGAACCGGAACCGACGGTTCCATCTCATATAAGGCTGAGATTTAGGTCTATTAAAACTAATAACCGAAACCGGCTTCCGGAACCGTGGCCATGTCTATATACAACTGTATTTCTACTAACAAAATATAGCTCAGTTAGCAATGTAAGCAAGTTGAATATGTGGGAAGAGAAAAAGGTTAAAATCTAACAAAATGCATTAGTTAAAACATGAGGAGTCTTCATTGTGATTTAGCATCAAATAATGTATCTCAATGAAAATGCTTATAAATGTAAAAAAAAAAATATAACTCCATTCTTACTTTCTTTTATCTATATTACATTTAAGTCATATCCATATGAACTTATTTTTCATGTAGTATAGTTCAGTTAAATTTAATTTAGTTTCATTAAATTTTAGTTAGTTAGTCAATTTGATTCAATTTCTATTTAGTTTCAAATAAATCACATTTATAAACTACATAATTTTAAAGATCAATAGATTTCGATTAATTTAATATAAATTATAGTTTCATCAAGTTTTTATCAAATTTTAGTCAATAACTTTTTATTAAATTTTAGTCAATAAGTTTTGTTCTATCACCAGTAATTAATTCAATTTTATTAAGTTTAGTTTCATCATTTCACTTTTAGTCTAAAAAAACAGAGCCTTATTGACCTTTCAACTGATAAATTTTTCGCATTGATATTTCATGGTTAGTCCCAAGATTTTTGGAATGGTATCAATGCGATGGTGTTTTTTTTTTATCAATTTTCAATAGTAAATAATATGATAACTAATTAAATTCGATGATTTACAAGAATATTGAAAAAGAGAGAGAATATAGCTTCTTTTATCAACTCAATCTCAAATTCCAATTCTCATCTGTTGCTCTTGAATTTGAAGCCCTCACTGCCGCCGACATCGTATCTATTGACCTTCTCCTTTTCACTTGGTTTGAAACCAGATCGCTACCTCCTCTATCTTATCCTCTTCAATTCGATTTTGATTTCGATTTAGCTGGAATTGTATTTGTCTCATCACTACTCCCATACACTTCTTCCTTTCCATCATTTGTTGTCGATGCTTCCTTCGATCTCTGATTTTTTTCACAATCAAATCGGTTTTGTAATCAGTAAATTCTACAGATTTTTATTTCAATATAAGCTCCATAGATGCTGCTTTAGTTGTATCTCTTCTTCGATCTCTGCTTTAGTGAAATTGATTTCTAATTTTACTCTTTTGGTTTGATTATGTTTTATGAAGATGAACAAGGGAAATACAGAGCTGATAGTTAGAGATGAAAATGATGGAGTTAAAAGATGCACACAATGTGTTTGATAAAATGATTCTTTAATATGTAAGGGATATGTATTGCATATGTGTAACACATGTAATGTTATGCAAACACTATGTAATCAGTTCAGAATTTCATGTGTGACATATGTATTGTATATGTAATGAGTTTATAAACTTGTTTTTCTTATCAATTCAGTTCGGGAAATTTATGTAAGGGATATGTGTTGTATATATAACACATATGTATGGTATATATAATGGATTTTTTAAATAACTTAATGCATCTGGACCCCCTTGAATTTGTTCGTGTTTTTTGTTCAGCCCCCCTAAACTTTTAAAAGTTTCTCTCGCCCCCTTCAAAAACTTTCAAAAGTTTCTCTCACCCCCTTAAGTGCCACGCGTCAACTTTTTAATTGAATGACATGTTTGAAAAATCGAACCAATCAGAAGTGGATATGTGGCACCTAAGGGGGGTGAGAGAAATTTTTGAAAGTTTTTTAAGGGGGCTAGAGAAACTTTTAGAAAGTTCAGTGGGGCGAGAGAAATTTTTAAAAGTTCAGGGGGGCCGGACAAGAAAACGAACAAGTTCAGGGAGGTCTGGCTGCATTTGGCCTTTGTAAAACTGTTTTGTTATCAAAATCAGTTTGGAATTTTATGTGTGACATATGTATCGTATATGTAATGGATTTGTAAAGTTGCTTTTCTTATGAAATCGATAATTTTTTGTAAGAAATATGTATTGTATATATAAAACATATGTAATCTACGGAAGTTCAATGTGTGACATATGTATGACATATGTATTACATTTGCATGCTACAACCAAAGCAATAACATTTTTTTCCTGTAAGTGCAATGTATGACATATGTGTTACATTTGTGTGAACAATATACTCAATGATATTATTTTGTTTCTTTAGATGTTTTGTGGTATTAGTTTAGTTTGTTTATTATTTTATGAAATAAGCTTGTTGAAAGTGATATTTTTATGTAACCAAAAATGAAATTTGGTCATGTCACGTAAGTTGCCCTTTATATAAATCATGTCCCATTTTGCCTCTTATTCCTGCAATTTTTTCATGAGTCCCCATAGCATTAGCTCTTTTACTTTATTTGATGCTCGAAACTTGTAATTATCATATCTCTCAAACCATTGATTTTTTTAAAAAAATTAAAGTTTTCCATAATATCACGTAATTTCATGTTTATGTGATGGAATGCCATATAATCTTTATAAACTTTCTTTTAACCTCCTACAATCTCCTACAATGTCATAAAATTTCATATATTAAAATATTAAAAATATATAATTTACAGTAATCCCCATAAAAATGATGCATTCAAAAGTTTTATAATGTCCTATAATCTCCTTAAATGTCATATAATCCCATACATTAAAATTTCGAGACTCCAGGCAGCTTTTAGTAGCCCTCATAACCCCATTTTTATGCATATAAAATTTTTATAATGTCCTAAAGTCTCATACATTAAACTTTCAAAATCCCGTGCAACTTCTAATAGCCTTTATAACCTCAATTATGCATTTATATGATCTCCTATGATGTTGTGTATTTGCATTTCGAATTTTAAGTTACCTATAATCTTATGTTTTTACGTTAAAACCTCTTATAACTCCACTTTTATGCATTCGAACATCTTATAATCTCCTATAATCCCTTAAAGTCTTTATAAGTCCTTAACATTTCGAGGAATCCTTCAAGGGTGTTCTAGTGAGTTGTAGATTCTTATCCGAGACTTGTATCATTTGATAATGCCATGTGAATTGCTAGAAACATGTAAAGTGTATGGTTGACCCAATAACGAAAGTTTCGCTTTTACCAACTTGAAGAGTAAAGTGTCACTCATAAAAATTGAGAGTGACACATTAAACTTTCCGTGTCAAGTTTAAGGGCCAAATGAGGTATTTGACCGTAAATAAACATTCAATTTTCTAAAACTCAACACAACTCCATTATTCCACGTAGGTACTACTCAGGCTGATAATTTTGCTAGCAAAACAGTCTATTACTTGGGCTTTTTTTACAAAGAAAACAGTTTCTCCAAATACCCTCATTGATCAACGGTTCACAGTGTTTTGGAACCTACAGACGAAATTTTTCAATTAATTTAATACCTTATCTAAAATTGTGAGCCATGATCTATGCACCCCTTAACAAAAATCCGTTTCTTTCTAAAAATTCCTCTATCACTGATCCGTTTCGGGGTACTCAGCTAGAAATTTTTTTTATTTTTGAAGGCTAATTTTTATTGAAGTTTCAATATTTGTGGATTCAATTATATTCAAATAGTTATAAAATACTACTCCTCCGGTTTTGAATATAAGACATTCTATGTTATTTCACACTTTTTAAGAAACATTAAACTAAAGTTATGAGATTACTAGTGTATCCTTTATTTATAAATAATGCATTAATGATTTGATTGCCTTTTATTCTAAACCAATAAAAAAGGATTATATATAGATTTTTAATATTTTTTATTAGGATTGTTTTGTTATTAATATGAGCAAAATTGGAAGAAATAAGTGAAAAATACATGAAAAATTGAGATTGACAAACAAAAGATAAGTGAAATTAGGTCTAAAATGACTAAAATTTGGAAGTGGAGTATTACTTTATAAATTAATTTCCTTGATGTGTAGTTTAGCCAATTGAATTTTAGCAGATAACCTTAGAAGTCCGACTTTCCCTCCCTTTTTGAGAAAAAAAACAGTAAAACTCGAATTGAAGTTGGATACAGAAAAATTCATGGCGAGTGTCGGCGAAAGCTCTTCCACTCCTATGGAATGTGCCGAAGAAAAGCCGGTGGTTGTTAGGGTTAAGCGCAAGTCCTTCCAGTCTAGACTCGACGCCTTCTGTAAGCTATTTTTTCTTTCTAATCATACATCTATTCTCTTTTTGCTGCTTTCAGAAGAGTTTCCTATCTGATCGCCAACTAGTGAGCGAGTTTTATGCTATTTTTCTCTAGGGCTGGAAATTAATGAGAGGCCGTCGAAGCGCGCTTTAATCGACTTCCAGAAGTTGTCAATTGACGATCAATCAACTAATCAGAAAGGTACGCTGTATTTAACTTGCTCGTTATTTTATTGTATTTTGATAAATTATTGCGTAGTCCTTTTACAGTTAAGCTATGTTCATGAGGAGTTGCAATATACAGTGGTTCTGTAATTACTAATTAGTAACTAAAGCATTATTGGTTGTGCGGATTTCCATGAACTGCCTCTGTTATTAACTTTAAGTGAATCCTGGGTTATAAAATTCTGATTTGTTGGCCATGTGATGTTGAGTTTCGAGTTTGGGGGATAATGTATAGGCCTTTTCCCTTGTTCAAGCAGTTATCATCTGCCATTCGATGATGTCTCATTGATTGGCTCTGGATAAACATACACATGGCTATCGTTTCTGCCATTTATTGATAATTCTTCAGATGAAACAGTTGAGACTATGGCTATAGCAGAAAGTGAAAACAGAAAAGTCAGCTTGCACGTGATAGATATGACAAATGATTTTAACAATTATGGTGTCAATGGTCACCTGCAAATCATCTCTTTGTTAATATTATCTGAAAAACCAAAGTTAAATGCAGCAACAAAATAATAGCTCTCATTACATTTTGTTCTTTTGTGTATGGACTTTGGATAATTGCTAATACTATGTCAACTGCATGTGCACATATCCTATGTATTGCATATATTGATGCATTGTTCTTCATTTGTTTTAGTGGAGGATTCGAAGAAGAGGAAGGTCCTTGTACATCATGTTGAGACAGTTTCTAGCTCAGAAGCTACTATTGAGAGATTGCGATCTTTTGCTGTACGTGTCTACTTTTGCATCTCCTTCCACTAATTATTGCAATTAAATAGGATTTCTGTATTGGAATATGTCATTCTTGCTTGAATTTTGTTTTTCTCTTAAATATTTTTTACATTTATGTTGCTGTTTTGAATAAAACTGTTTGCGGACTTATGTCAATTGTTTGTGCTCTCCTTTACAGCCTTGTTCTACTGATGCTACCGAAGGTGTATCAAAAATTGAAGAAAGGAGAGAGACAGCGAAAAAGGTTTTCATGAGCCCTCCTTGTTACTGTTTCTGTTTGTCTTGTCTTCCTTTCTGTCTATCTAGTCCCTCTGCACCTCTAGCAAAACTGGCTGAAACAATTTTTACTCTACTTTATCTAATACCAACAGAAAAAAGAGGAGTTGTTCTCTACCAAGCCCAGAGATCAAGAGGTATGTACATTGAGATTTTGAGATTCCTGGCAATACTTAGATATAATGTTCCCTTTTCATTAGGTTGTTATAAGGTATTCATGCAATTTCATGTTCATTATCATCTTTCTGTTTCTTTTTTGGAAAAATCATACGCTGTCTCTTTCTGGGCATTTCTTGCAAAAGTGAGCAAAAGTATGAGTTATCATAATAGTTGGAGTTCATTTGTCTTGTTGACTCAGCTGTTCTTGTGTCACTAATCACCTCTGAGTTCCCATCTTTTGTAACATGCTCAGTTTTATGTCAAGCAGTAAAGAATTTGGTTGGCTTGGTAGGCTCTTTTTTGTCAATTATGTAGCTAAAGGATTTGTCTTGTTGACTCAGCTGTGCTTGTGTCACTAATCACCTCTGAGTTCCAATCTTTTGTAACATGCTCAGTTTTATGTCAAGCAGTAAGAATTTGGTTGGCTTGGTAGGCTCTTTTTTGTCAATTATGTAGCTAAAGGATTTGTCTTTTGCCTCAGTCCAACGAGCTCTGTATTAAAATCCTAGGCTAGTATTGTTACAACTGTACAAATTTTGCATTTGAGCCCAAGAAACATTTTCTTTTATCAGGTCCATGCGGTTCATAAACATTCATTATCAGCACATCTAGATAAAAGTCCTAGTTGCAGCTCTTCTAGCACAATTTTGTTTCATATTTTCCTTTATTGTCTGTTAGATATCTGCTCAAACTGCTCGCTTTGAACAAATAAGGAAAACACACGGGGTGAACAAAGAGGCATCACATGAGAAAGAAGTGAAGGAGATATGTCGTTTTTATGACGTTGTGCGTGTCGATGTTGAAGAAAGACCTAATGTGGTTCAAGAGAAGTGAGTTCTGTTGCCATGAGATTCAATTTCTCTTGTTCCTTTAATGTATTAGAGGTAAATTAGTAAGTTTTATTGGCAGAGATATATCTTTGGAGGATCAGAGGATGCTCAGCAGCTATCTGCCCCTACTCAGAGAGTTTATTCCTAGTGCTGTAGAGGATATTGAAGCCGATATACGTGATTATATCACCAAGACAGGTTCCCTCTCTCTAAAATGGGGTTTTTTGCATTTATCAATTTCATGGCCTTATGTTTGTTGGATGTGTTTTGCATTGCAGATGAATATGTATATGACTACTATACTGTGACAGAGGACATGGATTTGGATGATGAGGGATCTTTGAGTCCATTTCCATTGTAAATATACCATTCATTTTATTTTTTTTAGTTTCCCTCTTTGATAAAGAATAAAACAGAATTTTATTTGCATCATTCGGTACCTTGAATGTCAGGGTGACGGTGGAGGATGAAGAGTTCTATGGTGGGCCAGAGGATGAGTCGGACTATGAAAGCGAGGATTCAAATGGTATAACTGATTCTATACCTTAAGTTCAAACTCCTGTGTATTGATATTCTGTTTCTTTCTTTTGATTGATTGTTATAGCTGAGGCTCATCCAAGAAATGAGTACCCAGATGAAGAGGAAGAGGAAGATGATGAAGAAGAAGAAGATGAAGATGAAGAGGAGAGTGAAGAAGAGTCAAATGAATCGGACGGTAGCAGTAGATCTTCAGAGTTGAAGGAATTGAGGCATGATTTCAATGAAGATGAATATTCTTGCTATGATGACTGCTCTTTTGATGCTGTTGGCTTTGAAGACGATATTGGCTCTAGTTATAGTGATGATTTGAGTTGATTTCGAGGGTGCAACGTGTTTTGCAGTATTTATCTGTGTCCATTGGGCACCCGAGACTTTTGGAGATAATTTTGAGGTAGTAATATATATATGCAATGCCTGCACATTTAAGGTCATTATATAGCAACTCTACTGCTGACTTGAAGCAGCTACTTTGAGTAATTTTTAAGTTGTATGTGAATTTGATCATGATGCATGATTGGGTCAGAGAAAAGAAAAAGTTTCTTTTATTCAAAATGATGGTACCAAAAGGAACCATAAGCCTAAAGTATATTCATTAAGTGCAAGAATTTTGGTAGAAGAATAAAAAACCATTGTAAACGTTAGATACTTTAATTAATTGCAAGATATGATCATATGAAAAATTGGCCATGTTCATTAAGCATGTAGCTTCTCCTTTTGCAAATGCACGACATATAAAAGATTTTGTTTAACAGAATTAATTCCATCTGCTCCTTCAAAAACTATGATGACTTTGAGTTATATTCTGTTGTATGAGCCGTTCGCCTTTTCTTTTTAGAAAGGAAATTCAACGGCGAGAAATACAAGTTATAACCTTTCGAATGGAATTTCTACACCATAGTTACATTGCCCAATCCAAAAATGATTACGAAGCATAAATTACTGAACTAGCAATCTAAACTCAGCATTGGTTAAACAAATTACGCATCCATCAATTGAATCACAAAACCAACATCAAATGTAAAAGAAAAAAAATTGAAGGCGATAAATTTGGAAAGAGGAACAACTCTACAAATTAAGTAGACTGCCATTCTTTACGGATATCAAAGGTGTAGTTGATCTCCAAATAGCACTTGTTGTCATCATCAAGAAACTGCCCAATTCAACCACAATTCTTTATTAAACTCAATAATTACGCACATCCGATCATTATTAGTTCTCAATTTCAGATATGCATGGATCCTGCAACTAATCAACATTTAATCGCTCAT
>CAOJBJ010095070.1:0-10127 GCA_948291685.1 Euphorbia celastroides
TCTCTCTCTCCTATTCTCTCACAGAGCTTTCCAGATACAAAGTACCCTCCTTCATATCCTATGCTCTAACCCAAACTGATGGATACCCTTTCCAACAGTCTACTCAGTGTTTACAGACACTTTAGCTTTTCACTTAAGTGAAGAAGCTTTTACAACAGATTTATAAATCAATTGTTCTAACTCTCTTTTTCTCTCTAAGTATTTTCTGGTTTGATGAGAGCTTGACGAGAAGTGGTCTTCTACCGAGTTTCTTTCTCTTGAAAGGATTCTCGTCTCATTGTCTTCTTCGACATTCTCTCCTTTTATACACAAATTCAAAATATAGCCGTTGCAACCTTAACGTTCAAATTTGCTAATCTGAGATTAAGCAATTTTCCCGTTTCCTCACAACGAATACTTTTGAACTGGATTAAGACTTTGAAGAATGGTCTCTTTTGCAATCCTTTGAATTTTGAAGCTTTGACCTTGAGTTGTTGGATTTTAATTGGTGTAGCATTTCCCAAGGTTTCCTGCTTTCACGGAAGTAGGTAATACGCTTTTTCAGTTATCAGATGCGTCATTCCTCTTTTTTGCTTTACGCGTCCTCTCTCTGTCAGATCGCATTAAATGCGCCCCACTTTTGTCGGAAGATAATAGCTGTCAGTAAGAGAAAGCTATTTTGCATTTAATGCTCCATGTGGGAGAATTTCAGCGAGAGCGGCTTCAGTGTATTTGATTTTCATGCTGAGATACTTGATTTCTCAGTGATTGTCAGAGCGAAATCCATCAGCGAGCGTGTCCATCAGCAAACTCTTTCAGCGAGTTGCCTTCACCAGTGAACAGATCCATCAGTGAGCTACTTTGTCAGCGAGCTACCTTCACCAGGTCCATCAACAAGCTCCCTCGTTAGTGAGCTGTCTTCACCAATGTCCATCACCGTGCTCCTTTCTCAGTGAGCTGCTTTCATAAGCGAAGCTGATCCAACGCATGTCATTTTAAGCTTTTTGGGAACATGTTTCCGATAACGCGGGTTGAACTTTGATTTGAGAAATTGAGCTTTGAGCACAATAGTTATATCCAAAAAGCTCTACCTTCATGTGGTAAAATTATTTGAGCCAACAACTTAAGCTAAGAAACTAGATCATATATTATTTCTAACAATACTATATTAATTTTGACAGGTTTGGAATATGCTGGTATATTGGGCTGAGGATCCAACTCAAGAAGCATTGAAACTTCACCTTGCTACAATTCCCGATTAACTATGGGTTGCAGAAGATGGCATGAAAATGCAGGTCGATTAATTAATCAAGCTATATTTCTTAGTAATAAGATTGATAATTAAATTTTGAGGCGAAATTTACTCATTTGCAGAACTTGGGCACTCAACTCTGGATGCAGTTTTTTATATTCAAGCAATTATAGAAAGTAATCTCACTGACGAATATGGAATTACTCTAAAAAGAGCTTATGAATTCATCAAGCAAACTCAGGTTTAACCTTTATAGCCAATTAATTCAGATATTAAGTATTTTCTAATTAATTATTCTAGTTTATTTGATGAAATTGTCATATTAAGATCCACCTGGAGAATTGAAGGACACGCTGCGATATAAATCAAAAGGGGCATTTCCTCTCGCCGATCGAGATCAAGGATGGCAAGTCTCTCTGACTGCACAGCTGAAGCAATAACGGTTTAATCCATTGAAACTCAGTTATATATTGACGAATAATTTACTGATCTATTGCCTCAAAATATATTATAGGTTCTAATGTTATTGTCGGAAATGCAACCGGAGATTGTTGGTGAAAGCGTCGGAACACAACAATTGTACGATGGAGTTGATTTCATCCTTCCCCTTCAAGTAAAGCAGCAATAACTCTCCTTACATTTCATTATTTTTCTAAGCAAACGTAAACTCGAAAATTTGGGCAAATCTTTAAAACATCACGTGTTTTCATTCATTCGCAAAGCAGTGCAGATAATTATTTTACTGAAATTATGATAAAAAAATAAAAAAATCTTTGAAAATTAGTCAATCATGATGTGTATCTTTTAAATACTACTCCCTCTCTTTCTTTTTAAGTGGTCATTTAGAGATTGTTTTTAAAATTAAGAAACATTAATTAGGGACATAAGTTTGCTCATTTACCCTTATTTAATGTGAAAGTCTATCTAGTAAAATGAATACAAATAAATGATATATAATTAATAGAGCAATAAATATTATAGATAAAATTGAAAGAAGTAAGTAAATAAATACCCTAAAAGACAAGAAAGACACTTAAAAAGAAAGAAAGAAAATTGGTTAAAAGGCCACTTAAAAATAAAGTGAGGGAGTAGTATTTAATTATAATGGTTGGAAGTGATTTAGTTTCATGTGAAATTATGGTTGGAAGTGATTATTAATTATTGTTCATCTCCAGAGCAAAAATGGTGGTTTTTTGGGCCTGGGAGCCAACATCTTCTAACCAATGGTCGGAGGTATGTTAGTGTACATAATTCCTTGATACTAATATTGCAAATTTTAAATTTTAAATTTAGTACAAACTGCTTGGGCAATGATGGCTCTTATTTATGCTGGACAGGTTAATTTTAAATTTCGTCAATCTTATATTTTTAGTCTCCATAATGGTAATTAACAGAATGTTAATATAAAAATAATTCATAACATTCTTTTTATCAAATGTCTAGCTCGAGAGGGATCCGGAACCCTTGCATAAAGCAGCAAGGTTACTACTAAACTCACAGGAGGAAACTGGTGAATTTCCTCAACAGGTAATGTACATAAAAGTAAAAAAAAAAAATAAATGAAACTTTTCTTTTGATAAAAAATTAAATGAAACTTAATGTCATAAAATCAATTTTACTTTACGTTTTTACTGCAGGGAATGACAGGTGCATTCATGCAAACTTGCATAATCCATTATTCTTCATATAGAAACATATTTCCACTCTGGGCTCTTGCTTTGTAAAGAAAGCACGCCACAAATAAATAGAGGGGCTTCAATTCCAATACCAGCTATTTCAAAATATATCAATTATGGAAAAATAAATGAAATCTGGCATTCTATTTACTTAATTTTTATAATTTTAGTCCATTAGCAGTTGAACAAATCTTCACTTATATTAGTTCGGCCAACAAAATCATCAAAATCATCAGTAGTTAATCACTTATATTTGTAAAAAAAAAAAGTTATGATTTTGGACGTTTGAGAAAGTGAAACATTTCTTGCATCAAATTTGAAATTTCTTGCTTCAGTAGTTAATTTATTGCATCAATATTAACTAGAAAAATAGGTCTGTCAAGTAGTTGATTAGAAACGTATATTGGAATAATCAAATATATTTGAACATCTTTTTAGGGAAAAAATTTATATATGTAAATCAGTGAATGGTTAACTTGTAGATAGTACTTAATTTTTTTTTTGTACTAATATATACTTTAAATATCATGTTAGTGTGTTGCGCTTATTTATTTATTCAATTTTTCATGTTTGTTGTTGAGCTATCCTAATTGGCTTATGATCGAAGTCTTAGCTAAGTACACTCTTGAGGTCTTGGATTAGAATTACATTTGGGGTGGAAGGCAAGAAATTCTTAATTATTTAGGAACGTAAAATTGAATAGTTAGTTAAAATCCGGTTAGATGATAGATGGACCTTTATCTTGGGTATTTCTTACAATTTCCCTTCTAATATGGAAAGCCAAATAAAGCTAGTCATACAAAAAATTACTCGATATAATTAACTAAATAATTTAGTTACTAATGCTGTATTATGTTATATTTTTTTTGTAAGCAATGATACAATGTATGAAATAAAAAGGGATGCATGCAAAGTATATAAGAAATGTTTTCTTTACAATAAAAATCTATATGCAAATATTCTTGTGAAAATAGAAAGAGTTCACCATATAAGAATGGTAGTAACACAATAATGTTAAATATAAGGCAAAACACGTGTACAGTCCCATAAAGTTGGCTCGTTTTGACCTATACTCTTTTGAAGTTTCAAAAATGTCAAATAACCAGTTGAAGTTGGTAAAAAGTGTCAAATAACCAGTTGATGCTGACGTGACAAATAAAAAACTTTTGACTTTTCAACTGTGGCCACGTCAGCATCAACTGATTATTAAGCACATTTTTGCCAACTTCAGCTGGTTATTTGAAACTTTTGCCAAATTTAGCTGGTTATTTGACACTTTTTGTCAACTTTAGCTGGTTATTTGACACTTTTGAAACTGTAGGTCCCGTGTGACTAATTTACACGTGTCAGAGGGGGGTGAATGACTTTTTTCGGTTAAAAATGAATTAAAAGCTTACATTAAAATACCCCATTTTAGGTTAGCAGAACAGTGGTTCCGCTGAAGCAACACTTGCACTGATGACTAGTCAGTCAGCGAGGTTGTTCACGCTGAGAGTTTGATTTAGTGAATGCGCTGACAGTTTTAAATAGAACAAACAGTAAAGTAAAAAAGTTTAAGGATAATAAAATCTTCACTCAGTGATTTTGTCATGGTTCAGCAGCCTGTGCCTACATCCAGTCCCCGGATACCCTCTCCGAGATTAAATCCACTAAGTGACTCCTTGTCGGCGGAGAAGCCTTCTTACAGAGTTATACCAGTTACAAAGTACTCTCCTCAACAACCTAAACGCTCGAGTTGTACCCGCTACAGAGTTCCTCCTCTGCAACCTAAACTCAAACACACTGAATGGATTCTATAGAGTTGTACCAGTTACAGGGTACCCTCCTCAGCAACCTAAACTCTAATCCCTTGAATGGATACCCTCTCCACTCAGTCTACTCAGCTTGAAAACAGATAGCCTCACACCTAACTATTACAACTATTCTCAAGACATAGCAGAAATTCAGTTCTCTCAATAGACCCACGATTGAACTTTTTCGAAAATTACTTTGAGCAGAGATTTCAACAGAGTTTCGGCTTAAGCAATTTTCTGGATAAGTTTCTTTTTCGAGTCCTCATCCTTTTATAGAGAGATTGTGAAAGTAGTCGTTGGGTCTTCTAACAGCTGGATTTGCTAATCTTGAGGTTAAGAATTTTCCCGTTTAGAGACAGGGCTTTCTTTAATCCAAAGATTAGTCTTGATTCAAACTTCCTCTGCAATCTTTCGATTTTTGAAATCGTAGACTTTGAGGTTGTTGCCATGATTTGATTGGTCCTGCGAAATTCTGGAAAGTTTTCCTCGTAGCAGGTACTGTGCGCGGCGGTTTCAGATGCGCGCTTTTGTCCTTTCCCTGGTTTTCGCCATACTTTGTCAGTTTTGCCTTTTTATCGGAGTAGAGTAGCTATCAATAAGATAAACTAACTTTTTGGATTGACTAAGGCTTCCTCAATTGACGCTATTGATTCGTTGCCAAGTTCCATCAGTGAACTTCTCCACTTGCTTAACTGCGAGACTTCATTCGTTGAGCAACATTAACCCAGAGCAAAACTTCGACCTTCAGCGAGCTGGAGTGTCAGCGGGCTTCGGGCATCAGCGGAACTGGTCCAACAAGATGAAATATTCTCATTCTTCTTTTGTATGATATATTATGAAAAATACTTTTGTTCTTAATCTCTATAAGTTTTATGTTTTCTGCTATATTGCATTTATGTTCCTTTGGCAGGGTCACTTTTAGATTTTGAAGAAGTTGTTTAATTTTGAGAGAAATTATTAACTATCCTTTAAGTAGAGTGCATAACACGTTTATGTTTAATCTGTAACTTTGAATGTGTTTCAATCTGATAAAAAAATCATTTATCTTAATAACATATTAAAGATTTTATAACTATTTCATTTTCATAAAATTACTACTTAACTCTTTTATATAGTAAGATGAATATTATGGGAGATTCTATCCTTATTTTGTATTTTCACTACTTTGTTCTTATCTGCATTTGATGAGTGTAAGAGTGGGTTGATCCATGTAATAAAAATTGAAACAAAATATACAAATATTTAACGAAATAAGAGGACAGTTATTCGTTTAAGCTCATAAAAAATAGTTCAAACATACGAGTCTTACATGATATGTTTGAGGCATTAAAATATAAAATTAAATTTGGAGTAGTTGCATGTTGCTTTTTATATTGTCATAGCAATGTATACAATAGAGTTCGACATATAATATTTATGTTTTTTTAAATTATTATTGTTATGATTTACGTTATACCATTGATGGCATAATTTGATTTATGTATTGATGAGTATTTGAAAGGCAAGCTTACATCTGTTTTTTTAGTGTCAAATGAAATTTACTTTCCAATGAGTTCATAACTATCTTGGCCTTTTCATCTCATCAAAACCGTTTCTCTATAAATAGATCATAAATGTTTTATTAAAATTAAATATTATTAATGACTTTTGAGTTACAGTGTTTGTTGCCTATATATACCAAAGCTATGCATTTGTATATGGTGCTGAGAAAATTGATTTTGTTATTTTATACAGCAGGTTTGCAAAGCGTGCAATTTTTTATTCCCTCGCTATTTAGTTTTTTTATCTGATATATCTGTTCGAGTAGCCAAATGGTCTATAAAATTTGAAGAATCTGTTTAATTCCTTGAGAAACTACCAATTATCTTTTAAGAATAGTGTATAACATGACTCAATTAAAGGGTTTTTAAGTTTCTTCAATTTATCTTATTATAAATTATAATGTTTGTATTAATTATATTTTATTTGGTTGAGGGTGGAGACTCGAAAAGCTCTATGTTATGGGTATCTCAACGAGCTGACAATTTCACCTTCGAGAATAAAGAACTGAGATGAAGATTTATTTTTGTTATTTTAAATTTTCTTCATTTTTTAATATATTCTGTCAATATTTTTCCAATAAGGAAAACTAATTTTTGTAGTTGTGAAATTATTTTTCATTGGATATGTACTTATAGAGGTGTTAGGAGTGGTCATTTTCAATACAATATTAGAAAAAATTGATGCATCTATAAATCGAAAACTTAAGCCAACAACATCCACATAAACTGGAATAAATTATCATTGGATTGAAAGTTTGATGGCACTGATCTTCATCAAAGTTTGCACAATTCAATCATTGAATGTGTATATTGGTAGAAGTTTTATAATTAATTTGAAAATGGAACATTATTTAATAGTTCATAGTTGTTCTATATGGACAACTTCACTATATGATTATCCTAAACAATTATGTATTAAAATGATCGATTCGTGCATCGCATGGGGCACCGCATTAGTTCATATATAATACAAAGAGTACATCAAGCTTATATTTATAGGTAAAGGCTAAGAACATGTAAAAACATATGTTACATGAGTTAACACAAATAAAGAGAGACTACACATATTACCAATAAATGGACACAGGGTTGTCTTAAAAAATTATGAAACCCTGTGCGAAACCTGTAAAAGGGTCACAGTATAACTAATAGGTCCTATGTTAAAACCATGGTTTAAGACCCAGACCGGTCATCGAACCGATAAAGAGAGAGGGTCAAGGATTTAAGGTTCGACCGGATTCAATCGGTGGTCGAACCGGATTTTCTAAAAATATGTTTAAAATAATAATGTTATACATTAATATCTTATTAAACATATAATGTAAGTTATCATGCATTAATAAGTGACAATACTTAATGTTAATAGTTCATAATAAGACATATTAATTTAAGTAATTATACATTATAACACTACAATAAATATATTATGATGAAATATATTTAACTAAAATTTAACTAAAATTTAACAATTGTTAAAAAAGTAGAAATTTGATTTTCTAAATATATTTTTATATAGTGATTTGCAATTTTGATTTTAATATTAATAAACATTTTAATAAAATTTGGTTACAAATTAGTCGAATGAAAATGCTAGATAAATATATGGTAAAAATCTAAAAAAAAATCATTTAAAACAAATCAACAAACAAGTATGCTATAAAAATATAAAAATGTAAGTTTTTATCAATTAAAAAACTTAGCTCAATTGATAAAGTATGTAGTTAGCTTTCAAGAGGTCTAGGGTTCAAACCCTACCAATCTCAAAATTTATTTTCAATTTTAAAAGTGACAAGAACCGAACCCCACCAATCTCAAAATTTATTTTCAATTTTAAAAGTGACAAGAACCGGTCATGGTTGAACCGCCGGGTTGAAATTTATTTTCAATCTCAAAAGTGTCAAGAACGGTCATTGTTGAACCGCTTGGTTTAAACCGATTTACTGTCGAATCGATCGGTTCTTGATTCATCTAAAAACCAGCTCAAACCGGACCGGACCTGTCACCGGTTCTGGTCGAACCGGGTATGACCGGCCAGTCCGGTCCGGGTTTAAAAACCCTAGTTAAAACTATAAGACATTTTAATACTTAGAATATTTACCGATGTATTATTAAAAAAATCGCGTAATATTAAAGAATGTATTTTATTACAATGATTATTGATGAAATTATATTATGGGTGAAATGTTTCATTATTAAATAATAATGTGTTTTATGCTTTTAATTTGAATCTCTAGGTAGATACATTTTTAAGTAGTGACTAAAGTACCACATCCAAAAAGAAAAGCAAACACTACATCAAACTCAAAAACTTTAAATGATAAGTTTATGGGTTTCTAACAAATATATATATATATATATATATATATATATATATATATATATATATATATATATATATATATATATTGATTTTAAAACTGTTATATTTATTAAATCATCATACTTAAATTGTGATGTTACTTTTTTAATGAAAAAGGTGACCAGGAAAAGTGAGAATAAAATTTAATTTTAATTTTTTTTTAAATGAACAACATTTAGTGTGGTTAAAAATAAATAAATCTAATATAAGTTGATGTTTGAGATGGTTGAGAAAAGGAAAAGTTGTATAAGTGTGGAGTGATATAAAAATTTGAGGAAAAAGTGAAGTTACAAAAGTATTTGAGGAAGGAAGAATTTATAAAAGTATTTGAGGAACAAAGAAAAAATGAGTCCAGCAAGAGTCAAACCCGCGTGCCTAAGGATAGGTGATGCATCTTACTCATTTATTTATATATTTAAATATCTTAACTCTTATATAAATACCGAACGCTCCTCTAGGGTTTCCAAACCAAATTGTGTTGCTTCGCCGCCAACGGCGGCAGAGATGAATCCACCTTTATCTTCATGCTCTACTGCCACCTAGTTCTCCTTCCTCCATTGACAACCGTTGCAGAGCTTACTATCGCCTCTACCGATCTTCCTCGACTTCATCCATCACGCCTCCTTTTTTCCATTGACAACTGATCTGGCTCTCTCACTCTTTGCTTTCCCTCTTTTCACCGGTGATTCTTGCTCTGATCTGGTTATTTACTTTTGTTTAGATTTTGTTTTATTTGAATAAATTATTTTATCTGTTTCTTTTCATCTTTCACTATGAGTTCGATGTCTTCAAACATGGATCTATTGCTACATATCTCGATCTTGATAGATTTTCCATCGGGCCGCTCTTCAGACGATGCAAACCAAAGATATATATTGATCTTTCAACCTATATGCCTGGATCTATCTCTTATCAACAAGATCACTCATGATCTACAAGGCAAGTCAAGTATACGGTGCAAGCACATGCTCTTATGGTTATTGACTTTCGAAATTACTAGTTGGAGGATTCAAAGTTATCAGCTGTTGAGTAATATTTTAGTTTTCGTCATGTTGTTTTCGCTTATTCGAGAGTTAGGTCATTTCTCCATTATGGTGGGCTTTGTCTTTTTGGTGATGGTAGTATATTTAGTTTGGTGTATGTAGGTTCATACGTATATCGTTCAAAATGTACTCTATGCTGCCAGTTTTAATATATAATCCTTTCTCTAAAAAAATCTAAAATCAGATCAGGACCTCATAAGCCTTTCATCTACCTTCTTCTCCCCATCTGCAACAAAAAAAAAAGCAAAAACCGTCGTCCCCAACTTCCGTCATCGAAATACCTTTTTTTTTATCTCTAATCGTTACATGTTTCTAAGCACCAACATCACCATTGTTTTCGGTTCCTAAATTTGTTTGACCTTGTTGCAGGTCAGCCTGAGATCCACTGATGACAGCAGAAAATGGTACTTGGATAGTGGATGCTCGAGGCATATGTCTGGTGATGAAACTCAATTCATCACATTGGCGCTCAAAAGAAATGGAA
>CAOJBJ010095179.1:0-11770 GCA_948291685.1 Euphorbia celastroides
TTTTAGCCATGAAAAATCAATTAGCTCCCAACCCAAAATCACAAAATTGTGCAATTCCATTTTCATCTAAAAATCCAAAAGATTACCAGTAACAGGGGTAAGAATCTTGTGGTCATCCTGTACATCGTTTGGACACAAACCATAAATGACTTTTCGGCGGTGAAAACATCCAGTTCCTCCGTAAAATGGCCCCTGAAGTCCCACTATTCCTCTTCCCAAATACTGCATTAGCACAAATTCATTAATTTGAAGAGGAGGAATAATAAGGAAGTGGAATTCATGAGGGCAACTTACATGGTGCAAAACCTTTAATTGATTCCCAAAAGGATCATCCTTCAAACCATCGTAAAAGAACTGAGGTGATTGGACAAAACCGCAATCTCCTTCTCTCTGGCAACCTAAGAACAAACACATTGCGTGTCGTACAATTTGGGGATTGTTGGCAAACATGTCGCAGTCTACATTTAACATGAATGGCGCATTCGTCATCAATCCTGACACTCTCGTCTGTTTCAGTGTCATTAAGATCGTTAATTTATCGTCTTAGCTGTTAAATTCTATTTAATGATGAAGTAAAACAAATTATGAATGATTTATTACTAATGATTTTCTGCTTGTTGAGATATTTGTATATAATTATCTTTTCAATATATTAGGGAATATATCTCTAATTTAGTGTGAGATATTTGATTTGATTTCTAAATATGTAGCCAATTATAACCAAAATTGCAGCCATTAATTACAATGAAATATGGAATCAAATCAACTTGAATGAGTCTTGATTTCGAAGATCAAATCTCCAATGGCTAGGATACTGCTTCCAACGGCTAGAGATCTTTTCCCAACGGCTAGTGGATTCACTTCAAGCCTTTTTATTCAGACGTGGAGCTACTGCAATTTATAAGAGAAAGAGCAGAAAAAGAAAAGAAAAAGTGCAGCCCTCATTCACCAGAAATCAAGCTTCAACCTTCTATATTCATACTTGTTTATTCTTCTCTCTATTGTACTTATTATTATATATATCTTGTGAGAGTTGAATTAACTAGAGTATACTATTATACTCGATCATCAAAGTAAGGACAAGAGATGTGTAGTCTTTGACTTTATATCGGGAATTGGGTTGACTAGTTGTGTAGCGGGGTGTAGCTACGGGGTTTTAGAAGTAAAGGTTAATTCTTCTAAGTTATACTAGGACCCTAAGGGAAAGATATAAATAAAATTGACGCGTAAATCCTACGGGTTTAAGAGACCCCTATGCAGAGAGTATGTCTATTTAGGGACTGAACTTCGGAACAATTATTTGTGTTTTTATTGTTTTCTGCAATTTATATATATGTAATAGTCTGCTCAGTTTTCAAGCCTTGACAGTCTGTTTTAAGGTCTTGAAACTCGTCTCAAGGCCTTAACCGCTAATTGGACAACAACTTCCATATCGGTAATTGTTGTATATGTGCTATTTTCACCACTTGTATTTGTTTTTATCCTTTTTCTTTTTTTATATGTGTTTTTGTCCTTTTTTGTCCTTCTTTTTTTACTTTTGTCCTTTTTTTTACTTGTACTTATTTTTTCTCTTTTTCTTTGAATATACTATGGATAGTATACTGGTATACTATGATTGGTATACTAAATTTCATTTTTCAGATCTGGCCGGAATCTAGCCGGACCACCGTCCCCGCCGCCCAGATCTCACCGTCGACTTTTTACGGCGAATACCATGGTAAGTATTCAGTATACTGAGGTCTATATACCAGGTATACTGTTTAAGATCTGGCCGGTATCTCGTCGGACCGCCGTCCAAACCACCGGCAAACTGACGGCAACTGTGAAACTCGCCGGACCGCCGCCCAAACTGGCTAGAAAATTTGTAAGTCGCCGGAAAAACACCGTTTCGCCGGATTTCCACCACTTTTGGTCGTTTCGCCGGATCTCAACTAAATCTGGCCGTCCCGCCGCCGGTTTCGCCGGGAAGCTTGCCGGAAACCGATCTGTAACAATAAAATTCGCCGGAAAAACGGCCGAAAAAAGGAAATAAAAAACAGAGAAATCAAGGTCAAGTGTTTTTGACGAGATCCGGGCTTCAAACGGCAACAGAAATATGGGATGGACGAGCAAATCTGGACGACGGCGGGGCTCGGTGTTTTCTGGACAAGATTTGGGTTTCGAAAATCGGCAAAAAATTGGGAGGGACGAGCAGATCTGGACGGCGGCGGGGCTCGACGTTTTATGGACGAGATCCGGGCTTCGAACAAAGACGGAAAAACAGGAGGACGTGCAGATCAGGACGGTGGCACTTTTCCCGGCCAGATCCAGGCTTCGAACAACGGTGGAGAAACGACAGGATTTGGACACTGGAGTTGAAACGACGAGATTCACCGATGAACGGTGCGGCGGCGGCACGATGGGATGCATCGCCGAAACGTGACGGAGGCGGCGCTCGGGTCGGAGGCGGCACTTGGTGGCGTTTTTGTCTTTCAGAAGGGGATAGGGTTGAGTTAGACAAAAAGGACAAAATTTGTTTTGATATTTGATTTTTAGACATTATTGAATGGTGAGAAGACATGGAGCAATTATAGAGGGACTTTTTAGGCCATTTATTTGTATCCCCCCCTTCCATTTATGTATTCAATCCTTTCCATTTTAGGGACTTTCATTACCAAAATTAATAAATGAGGCTCAATGAACCATTGCTTTCCAATATTGTTTCTTTCGTGTTTATTTTGAACTTTGTAACAAGTGCGATGCTTTATCCCTTAATTAATACGTGTCTGTTTTTAGTTGTGTAAAAAAGATTGGAAAAATGACGTTTTATTTGTTGCACGTATTTTTCCAATATATGGCGCGCAGAATTGAGTAGAAAGGTGAATAACTTACAAGCACATTCATGGCACCAGCTTTGTAGAAGTGAGGATGCTTTGGTCTCTTCTCTCTTGATATATAAATCAAATGAGGCACTTCATCCGATAATCCTTCCTTATTCTCCCATATTATCTGTGCATATAATCATATTCAACTTTTCGTTTTTCTGCGACAACTTTTGTTATTTGTCCTATAAATTAACCATTAATTTGTAGGATCAATCTTAGAATGAATACAATGATGCCAACCTTAATAATAGCCGGGTGGTTCCTTCTGTCAATCTTAAAAAACTCTTGCAAATCGTCCATCATGTCTAATGGAAATGACCCTTCTGCTGCTTCTTGGATTTTGCTGCTCAACTTTTCATACTCGTCCTACAAAAAAAAATGTTGGTAATACTAAGCAACCAATTGAACTGATTCTGAAGCTTAAGTTTGGACTTAAAATGGTTTATAAAAAGGATTTTTAGATAAGGTGGCTTTTGAAAGTTATAAAAACTATCTATTAGCCAACCACTTTGACTCAAAATTTGGAAAAAAAATCTGTTGTCCCCGTTTCGGTATCCCTCCATTCATTATTTGACATGTGACACTTCTTTCCTACATGTCACTGTTTCTCTATTGTTTTTTTTCTCTCTCTCTTGAATGTGGTTTATGTGTCAAACTTTGAGTGGAAGACACCAAAGAAGACACAATAATAAAGACATGTGATTTGAATCCTCAAAATTTTACTATACTGGTCCCACTTAATTATAAACACTAAAGTTACTTCCGCCTCTCAACTTTTTTTAATCTATTATATGGGTTTCACTACCATGACTTTGTTTTTAAAAAAGTATGTTTACCTTGCATATATCATTAGACAAGTGAGTTCTACTATCTAATTCACTTTATCTTAAGGGTAGCCTACAACTTTTCTAACACAGTAACACCTCCTATACATGTGCTCATGACAGCGTGTATACATCGCTGTCAAAGGCAGCTTTTTCCACCGTGAAAGTTGTTATGCTAATTTGTTGTGTAGTAAAACAATCTACTAATTTTACGTTACCTTTATGTTTGCCCGTTCTTGTTGAAATTCACGTGACTTGTGACCAGACAGAATGGAATCATCAGTGGAAGAGAAGTATCTAAAGGGAGCTCTGACTTTAAGGTTGTACTTGTTACAAAATGGAACCCAAAGCTTAGCAAACTCCGAAGTTAGAAGAAGACAGTAAAAGGTAAGAGGAGAACAGCCATCATCAGACAAATAGCAAGCAAGCCTATCTGCTGGATAATCAACTGCAAGTAAAGACAACACTGTGTTCATTGTAATAATGGGCGGTTCGAGCACCGAATCTTCTGTTGTCACAAACATATCCACCGCTGGCAAATGCTCTTCCATCCTGTTTTAAAACAAACACGACCCAATTGTATATGTGTTAGACATATGATAAAATTGCATTTTATTTTGAAATGAAATACCTTGGTGGGATTCGTTCGGGGTACGTTTTGTAATCGAGCGGATTCCATTTAATATTGACGGTAAGAATCCAGATGAAAGTGAAGAAGGATTCACAAAGAAAAGCAACAAGCCAAAGTAAGCCGTGTTGTTGCAGAGTCGAGATTCGGTAACAAAGGATAGAGATAAGGATGAAAAGGACGGTTATATCAAGAGCTCTATGCAAAGGGTTTGTACTGTGTATTTTCCCATATAGAGGAGGGAAAAAGGCATTGGCTGCCATTGAATTGTGCTGAAGAGTTTTCCCAATTTGAAATTAGTACCAGTTTATGTTTTGAACAATATAGTTAGAGGGTTTATTTATAATCAATCGTCTAAGAGCTATCTCGTCTAGACTTTGTAGTGTAGCGAACTAATCACAGGTCAAGTTATAAGCTCCAATCTTTACAATTCTTCTAGATTGAATAAAAAAGATTTCTAAATTATTTGGAATTATATAAATACTATAATTACGATTTACTTATCAGCTTAAGCTTTTGGATACAATGATTTTAAGATACAAACAACTTTTAAATTCTTCTAACTTTAGAGCCAAAAGTCGCAGTCAATATTATTCAATAAAAACTGTCTCAAAGTTAAATATTCTATCATTATATAGTGTTTTAGACGTTGAGCAGCGAAATATCTAGAACAAATATAGAACCCAAAATTACAAATTACACAAAAAAAAGTCATAAAATCGGAAAATGCAAAATTAAAGGCATAAATTGGCGGGGCTCCGACCGAACCAATTGACTGCAGTGCAGTTTTCCGTAGGCAAAGGGCCCAAAAGCACTGAAATCCAACCAAGATTCCTCGATTGAATAATGTCATTTGAGGTCTCCAACCAAGCTCATTCAGGGGTACGTAATAGATGAATCAACTTTTTTTTTTTAATGAACGATTCGGTGTTTAGTTTGATAATAGCTCGGCTCGATTTAGTTTATAAATGAACAATTCATGAACACGATTTGAACTTGAATTATGAATGAGTTAATTATAAATAAACTAAACGTCGGCTTGTAAAATTGTAAACACACACTATTAGATGATATCAAACAATCTCATCATACTTTTGTAAAGTACCTTCATTTTTTACATATAAAAGAATAAAATTTTACGAAAATAAAACAAACTATAGCTGCATAAAAGTTATTTATAGGTGTCGGGTTACAAGGGCATATTTCAGCAAATTTTCATTTTTTACTGTACTAATTACGTTCGCTAACAAAGATAAATGATTCCGCTCACGAAAAAATTAACAAGCTCTTAAAGATTAAAATAATTGAACTGCTAGTAAACAAATCAGACAAAATTTTGATATTAAATAGAGCTGGCTCGTGTTCCATTAATAATTAGATAAATTGAATACAAACAAGTCATAATTTACCTCGGTTCAACTTTCACCTACACAATTTCGTGGCTCACATTTTATTTGGAGAATGTATACCAAAAGATATCGGTCTAGTCTTTTGAGATTGACACTTTTTTAAAATGCCCTCTAAAATTACAAATGTCAAACACGGCCATCTGAAAAGTTGCAAGCTAAACTTTTTATTTTTATCCCTTCATTCAAATTATAACACATGACATTAAAGAGAGGTTAAAGTGAATATTCTTATCAATTTCAGGGGATAATATTCATATTTATATCAACTTCATAAAACTTTTTTAACTCCTGTAAATTTAAAAGATATTTAAAAAAAATAAAAAATGCCAACTATAGAAGTTTAGGTATGCATTTCGCCAAAGATATCCTATACTATTATTATATGATGAGTTGAGGAGAGCATGCATTGATCGGTTATACGTCATTATTATTTTAAATTTAACACTCGCTGTCGTATACACAAAAATCCTCAGTCCCATCACTTCAAACTTTTTGAAATTAATTTAATCTTTTTTTTAAAATCAGAAAAAGACAATATTGGAATGGTTTGCATAGCTGTAAGATTACGAGTTCTAGAAGAAGGATCTATATCCGTATCTATCGTTAATAGAGTGCTAAATTGCTACGACTGTTGGGAGCTAAGAACTGATATTTTGAACCATGCATTAACAAAAGATTGCGGCACTTAACTAACCGGTATCAAAATCAGTTTTATAGTGAAGATTGCATCGTGTGGCAAAAATGCGAAAAAATCGAGGATGGAGAAAATTTATAACTAAGGCCTCTTTTTTCTTCGGATGAGGATTGCTTGTAGTCGATATCAACTTTAGAGAACATGTAAGCAAATTTTAGATCAGAATAGTTGCATGGTGAACGCTTTCAAAATGGACTCCCTATTCTTTAGATAGAAAAAATTTTGAGGTTCGTCTACAAATTTAAATTCCATGATCTTAGACGGAATCGTAGTGGCTCAATTTGAGATATCTTACTGAGTTGGCTATATGATGAGCAAGCATTTTCAATATTATGTATGCCCTGAAGGGAAATCCAAGACTTTAGTCTCATTTAAAAAGTATTATTTCATCAAAGCACATTGGAACTTACTAGTATGGTCTTTACGTATAGGCTCAAGTCGAGTATCAAATACTTCATGTTGAATTACTAAGAAAACAAAGATACCGAACATAAAACATCATGATTCATCAATTAAGCAAAAATTCAGCATGTTTATAATTTAATTATAAATTAGTTAAATATATGTTCTTTTGGACTGAACGGCTGACATATAGGCCCAAGTCGGGCATTAAATACTTTATTTTGAATTACTAAGAAAGCAAAGGTATCAAATTTAAAACATCATGATTTATTAATTAAGAAAAAATTTAACATGTTAATAATAAAATGATTAAGGCTCTGTTCTGTTGCATTGAATGACTGACCTATAGACCCAAGTCGGGCATCAAATACTTCATATTGGAATTTACTAATAAGAAAGCAAGGATACCAAATATGATACTTCATTTAGAATTACTAATAAGAAAGCAAGGATACCAAATATGAGACATCGTGATTTATTAATTTAGCAAAAATTCAGCATGTTTATAGTTGAATTATAAAATGGTTAAGGACTCTCTTTTTTGGATTGAATAACTGATGGCAGAACTAAATTAAACTGAGCTAAATAAAACTGAACTAAACTGAAACTGATTTGAAATTTGATGAAACTTATTGAAACTTGATGAAATTGAATCTTATATAAAACTAATCGAAATTAAATGAAGTTTAAACTTTTTTTTTTGGAAAACTCCCGGAGGAATGATGTGTTTCCCCGACAGAAAAAAGAAAAGAGAGGGTGGAAATTTCGGAAGCGGAGTCCCGAACTGCTTCCCCGCTACCTTACAAAACACCCTCTCATTTTTTATTAAAGTGGAGTACACTTACAAAGAGTTTGTACAAAGAAAAGTCTTCGGTGCCAAAAACAAATCGGAGACCAAAGGACAGACATGCTTTTTCATACAATGAAACAAAAACCAACACTGATGAATGCTACTACGAAAAACATCCTCCCCAACCACGACCTCTTCAAAAATAAATTTGTTCCGCCTCATCCAAATGTGTTCAAATTTATTAAAACCTAATGAAATTAAAAGGAACTTAGTCGATATCTAATAAAAACATAACGAAACTGAAATCGAACTGAACAAAATGGATTTAATTGAACTGAACAAATTGACATGAATAGAAAATAAGTGGAAAAGAATATAACCGAAATACATAAATATTTTTTTGAAGAAAAAATAAAAATATTGCTGATGTTTTTTTCTTTTCTGTGGCTAATGGAGCTGATAGTTTGCCTCAGACAACGCAATAGTTACATAAATTAGAGGTGGCAATAATAGATAAATTAAAGAGTCGTAATGAAGAAGAAGAGCTCAAAACCAATGAAATAGAAAAATAAAAAATTGATGATGTAATGTCATTGCCGTCGGGGATTGTACTTCTCTTACCAGTTTCAGCTTCTATCTCAAAAGCCTGATAAATTATATGGAGAGTCAGGCTTTTAACACCTATCTCTGATATAACGGTTGAGCATAAATTAGGTATTAATTAATTTTTTAGTTATGAGATGAGAGGTGGGTATTAAAAGCCCGGCTCTTCCTATAAAATCCCCGAAAACCTCGTCTTTCTCTTTCTCATTTGGAAAAAAAAAGGAGGTTGAAAAATAGTTGTAATTGTGTTTTTCTCTTGCTCTTTTCGTAAGTAAATTTCGAATTACGGAAGCCCTGATCTCCCTAATAACCTTTTGTGTTTGGCAGGATCTTCTGACCTAATCTGAATTTTTGAATCTTAATCCATTTGGTAGACAAAAATTCTATTTTGTATTTGATAGAATATTTTGATATGTGATCATATTCGTTTGTTAAATACATCTCAATCATGATGTACTTCATGCTTTAAAATTTATGGAAATCTATTTGTGAAAAAAGAATTTAATCAGACAAGTACTTTCTTCTAACAGGGAAAATCATATATCATATGTTATCATCATAAAAGAGTCTTAAATCAACTTTTTAACCTTATACTTTTGGATGGTTTATTATTAATTAATTAATTTATTAATATACTTCTAAGCAGTTAATTATTAATTAACTGTTTCATATAAAAATAGCAATTAATTATTTCAAACATTATCAAAGGTTAGTTATCTATAAATTGATTCATAAAAAATCTAAATAACTATTTTAATTAGTTAATTTAATTCATAATATAAAAATAATTGCTGAATTCGATTTTGAGTCGATCAACTTTTCTTTTCTTTTTAGGTTTAAAGATAAATAACAAAATTTATGATGATAGTGATTTCAAGCCAATTACAATTGTCTATGGAGTTCGTCATTCGAAAGTATGATGTACCAGTAGTTTTAGACATCTGAATTTAAGTCTTTATAAATGCTAATTTTAGACATTTGAATTTTGATTTATCTTAACAATATATGTTACAAAATAATATATTTTCTAGTTGAAATGAGATTTGATGAAATCTCTTAAATCATTTTAAACAAATCAATACAAATATAATACTTGAATATAGAAACTAATATTTTATTATTTTTGTCATAATACAACTCTATTTAAATTATATATATATTTGAATAATTAATAAATCTTTGGAGAAGCTGGATATTTCAAACCCAAGACCTTCCACCGACATATTAGAAAGTGTACAATTTGACCAAAGGCTAATTAATGTATATTTATATATTTAAATAAAAATACAAAACTTGAAAAATATTTTAAAAAATTTATTACCCGATTTGAACCACCAGTTCCATCCGGATCATATTTTCACATATCTAAATCTAAACCTTATTTACCTGGGTTCAGTTTGGTCCGGTTCTAGTTCCATTTGGCCTTGTTTACTGTGCACATTAGTTCTACACAAACCTTAAAGTGATCTGGGTATCATTTGAAATCCAACAGCCTGATTGTACTGCATTTAAGCAGTGACAGAAAATCGTTTCCTCAATTTGTCTATTTACAATACATTCACATGGAAGTCCAAGGAGAGAACAAACAAGACGTTGTTGGATACGTTTTTTAGACTACAGAAAGACACTAAGCAGCCTCAGCAAAGCCAACTCGCAAATTCCCATAGTCGAAGACCGTGTGGTGAGGTCCCATAAACACATCTCCCAATATCCTGCATCATTCAACCACGCATAATTAACTATATATCTTTTAGTGACTTGTAATGGAATGAGAAATGAACGGTCTGATGCATATAGAAGATGACATGTGCAGAGGAAATCACCAGAGAGGACCGACAGGGGGTGCCACATCCAAGGCAATAAATCCACTAATACACTGAGCTGCAGCTCCATCTCCTACTTTCAGAATGTACTGTTCCATACACACAAACAAAAATGACAACTTTGGACATTTTTTCAAAGAATATAATGCTCATATATTAGGTTACCTGCTCGGGTGCAAGCTCAAATACTTTACCACCAATGGTGAAAGAGACACTAGGCATGGAAGATATACCGTTGCAATCGACAGCTGACTCTCCATTTGGACTCGGAAGTCGCTCACATAGCTGCGATGGCAAGTGAAGTCAATAACTGCAATGATACATCCATTAACAAAACATAAAGGAATTAGAAATCCAAAATCCAAATACCGAATCCACATAGTTCAGGATTCGATCCTTGGTCTCATTTAGCTTCAAACGGTTTTTCATCCACACCACCATCATCTCACAAGCAGTGCACGTGGCATCATTCACACCATTGGATGCTCTGTCCTTGTTTTCATCCACCACGCTCTCGATGTTTCCACTGTACAATTTATAACAACAAAAGAGAATTATCAGACCACATCAAATATGCTGATATAGTAAGCATAGGTTCATAACTAGGTTGAAGCTAACCTAACACCATGAGTCCCGTCGAATGTACAAAAGCCAATTTGAGAGCAGATCTTCTCTGGTGCTGCCTGATTTCAGGATGCAATTTATTAAAAGAAATAATAAAAGTGCAATGTTTGGCTAAAAAATTTCGAAATTCAAAACTGAAATTTGGCTAGAGAAACAATTGGAAGATGAAAATGGGTCATACCTCGGTTACCAACATATCAAGAATAGTTTTCCCGTACTGTTCGACAACTGTCTTGCATTCTTGGCTGACAATGCCGGAGGCTCCAATTGCATGATTTATTTGACTGATCACGGTCTAATGCCACAAAAGGATACAGAAACGTCAAATTAGCATAGAACAATGCAAATCGAATCAAGTTTATGTGAGCCCAAATCATTTATTGTGCCACTATGTTGGTCATTTATCAAATTTAATTACAAGACAAATGAGTAAAATTCATTAGAGTGCAAAGCAGTACCAATGGGACAGCCAACAAAGAGGTTCCAGAATCAGCAATCGCCTTACATCCATCAGCACAATACCCTGAAAAACAAAACGCAAACTCAACACATTCAACAATACCACAGCAGAAAAACTTAAAAGGAGAAGTTAGAATTTAGCAAAATGAAGTAGCCCAGAAGTCTATTTACCCGTTGTTTCATTGCTAATTAGCACATCGCCCATTTCAAACTGTGAGACAGAGAAACCACTTAGAAACGAATTACACACAAACAGAGAGAGAGAGAGAGAGAGATTGAATATAGAAGAAAATCAATGTGAAAGTGCGAACTCTAACCTGCTAATAACCCTTTTTTGTGACAGGGACATATGTGTGTTCACCCTTGTAATGACTAGGATCCACACCACCAAACACGATTTCTCCCCCTTCTTCTCCATTGATATTACGGTTTAACCAAAATGAGAAAACTTCCTCCTCTACCAGGCCTTGATTAACCATATTGTACCTATTAGACCCGCATCATAATCAGCTATTGTAAAAAATTTAAGTAGAAATGATCTGAATATAGAGACAACATATCATATTATGCCAAAGTTTGCAGCAGATATGAACTTACCAAACTGGAACCCAAGGCCTAGTATACCATCAAACTTGGCAGCCAGAAATGTA
>CAOJBJ010095199.1:0-19164 GCA_948291685.1 Euphorbia celastroides
CACACCCGATTTCAATCCTTTTCACCCCGAAACTTCAATCAACATTCATGCATCATCAAAATACATCTAATGCATGCCAAATCAACCACTTATCAACATGCTAAAGATGCAAATGATCTAGCCCAACTTCGGGTCATTACAGGGTCCATGCTTATAAAGTACTCTTACTCCTTCATTATTTCCATGTGAGAAAATTTGTTTGCCTAGTATAAGCAATCTACAGTAGAACCTCGATAAATGAATAACCTCTTCTAATAAATAATTTTCTACGGTCCTAACTTGGGCTAATGAGCTTAATGAATAACCTCGCTTAATGTATTAACGAATAAATATAAATAAAGTCTTTATAGGTCCTATGCAAATATATATGAATAATCATTATATTTTAGATAATGTATTTTTATTTATATATTATATCATGATTATATTTCATCCAATAAATAATTTTCAAACACGTTAATAAATCGTATTTTTTGAAATTCTAAAAATATGAATATAATTAAAGTTTGCATACAAATTATAATTACCGTGAATTTAAGGTGTATTTAAACTTAATACAAAGTGATATAATTACAAAAAAAGCTTAAAATATCCTCAAAATGAATTATTATTCATTTATTAATAAATAAATATTATATTCATTTATCGATAAATAAATAATATAATCAAATGAATATTTTTGTTTGATCCCAAAAATATTTATTTATCAAAGTTTTACTGTAGTTGCCATGTTTTTGAATTAATGGCATTTTTTTATTCTATTTTATGTTTTGGCTCCTATAAATAAACTATATATGAAGATCATCTTTTAGCAACAAATGATGAATCTAAAGATTTTGAGAGAGTCGAGTTCGAATTCAACGTAGAATCAAAATACAAATTGATCTAAATAAAGTCAAGACCTTATATTACATCGGCATGACCTACAAATTCATAACTATGCAGCTTGCCTTTTCAGCTCTCTTTCTATTTGGTTAGAATTGAAAATGGATTTAATATGTTGCTTCTTCTTTAAAGTATAGTACATGAATCTTTTATATTATCTTGGGTATAAATATTCCGATGAATTATTTCACTTTTATCAGTTTATTGGCTGAACTTTCAAATGTGATAAATAATTAATTGAACTTTTAAAAATCAGATTACTAACCCCTAATGCTGACGTGGTATATGACTTTTTCAAAGTTGTCACGCGAGCATTAGGAGATTATTTATTGAATTTTAAACAAATTGAGATGGCTAATGACACATTTAAAAAAGGGAAAAATAAGAAAATATCCTAAAACCCACACCAATTTTGGACCATGTACTATAAACTAAACATAAAACAACTAAAACTTGATTCGGCTAAATCACTTTCACAAAAACGTGATCTCAAAAAACACTCCTCCTTCTCCCAGCGACCTTAACTTTCCGGCACCCCTCTTTCTTCGTTCCTCCTCCCCTCGCCGTTTCCTCCATTCCCTTGCTGTTTCCTTGTCTCTCTCACCGTGTCGCCATCCTTTTCACCGTCATATTTGCTCACCGCCAGAAACCGCACCAGATCTTAAACTCCACCCTGCCACCAAACTGTCACCGAAAGCCCCGCTGTCTCTCCCTTTTCTTTTTTTTTTCCTTTCCTTCGGCATTTTTCACCGGATCTATCACCGACTAAACAGATCGACATCGGGGAGGGGCCTATCTCAAAACGCCGCCGCCGGAACCGCCAGATCTGGAACCGCTGTCACCGGAAATGCCTGTATATCGTCAGATTTGGAACCATCAATGCCTGAACCGCCACTAAACCGCCAGATCTGAAACCCTCACCACCGAAACCGCCGCCAGACCGTTGTTTTCCGGCGTGTTTTTTATTTTCCAGCCATTTTGGGGCAGCGGTAGGCGAGATATCCGGTCACTGGTGGTTCGCCGACAATTTGAGACGCCGGTCCGGCGAGATTCCGGTCAGATTTGAAAAATATACCTGATATACTAACTATGGTATACTAAAAAAAATACAGTATACTAAGTATACTAACAATGTTATACTAAATTAGAAAGTATAAAATTAAAAACAGAGAAAAAAAGGACAAAAATAGATAAAGGGGAAAAAAATGACATTGGCTATAAATACCGTTTGAAAAAATTCAACTAGTTATCTATCACATTTAAAAGTTCTATCAGTTAACCGAGAAAAATGGAATAATTCAGCGGAGTATTTATGCATTTGACCTATTATGTTTGAACCATTATCACTATACAACATTTTTTTTCAAAAGAAACTCTTCACGTGCTTTTGGCGTATAAAAGAATAAAACATTAATCATTATGATTAGGTAGTGTTGGAATGTTCTTAGGGATAGTTAATTAAGACCTTAATTTCGTGATTAACCTTTTTTAGGGGTTGATTCCGGCAATGTAGGTGCATGTGATATAGCACTAAACATTTATTAAAATAAATACTCGGTTAATAGGCAAATTACTTTCTTGATGGAAAAAAATTTGTTATCCTAGCAAACAAGTCTCAAAGTGTATTCCTTTCGGTCTTTTTCAAAAGACGGTTTAGACTTTTGATTTTAATATTTTTTCAATAGATATATTATATTTTTTAATGTTTTTTTGTATTACTTTTTTTCATTTTACCGTTGTATTAATTACGATGGAAGTTAAATATTAATAAAATTTTAAGTAAGTAATTAAGAAGAAAGAGAATAGTACAGAAGATAAATTAGTCATTATGGTAGTGTCATAATTTATTATTGGTTTTAATGATTCCAGAGTCTTATGACATAATATATATTATTTGAAACTTAGTCACAGTTAAAGCTTTCTCACTCCTCCCAACAAATGTATTTAATCAAAGTGTCTTTTAATAAAAACCAAAATGAATTATTTCATTAGTATTTTGACATGTTGTCCATTTTATCTTATCTCTCCAATTTGTTTTAGAAAAAAATCACTTGTTCCCAACGACCATATCCTCAATCTTGTACTTCATTTAAGTTTGACTTAACACTTTTCATAATTTAATTTTCTCTTTTCCATATTGTTCTATCCTATTCATTTGTCTAACACTCGTCAAAATTTGAATGAGGAACAAAAATGAGGACGTATAGTACTTGAAAACATGTAAACCTTTTCCCATTTATTGCATTCTCTATTTAACTTTTTCAATTCTCTCATATATATCTACCACGTATGAATAATTGAATAAGAGCCATATTATAGTGGACTGGTGTTTGCGCGAAGGCTCATAGTGTCAAGCAAAACGCGATTTTGAGATTTGTGTTATTTAATTAGCCTAATTAAAATGATTAATTATGAGTGGTTGTTCACATGATTCATAATCATTTATTGAGATGAGCACCAACTTTAAAGCTATGAAACACATGTTCTTCGCTCCCATCCAAGCACAAAGAAACGGGGCACTTTTTATAGCATATCTCACATTAATGCTCTTTAATACTCTTAAATTTATCTATCTTTATCGTTCCTGCCCCTAAACTTTAATTTTGACCGCTAATACTCTCCAAGTTGTTCAAAACACACCTATCGTACCCTAAAATCTGACGTTGCTGATGCCGTGACACATTTTTGTTGAAAAGTCAGAGGAAACCATATCAGCTATCACGTCGGATTCAGGGCAATAGAGGTACGTTTTAGACAAAGTTCAGGAGTAGGATTGACAAATTGGAACAAATTTAAGGGTATTATTGATCATTTTCAAAGTTCAGGAGCAAGAACAACAAAAATGAGCAAATTCAGAAATATTAAAGAGCATTTAACTAGCTAAAAATAAAACTAAGAGAGGCGTGTGTGCTTTGAGTTCAATGATACGGAGTTATTAATTAAACCTGATGTGATTTTGATACCTTGAACATGGCAGTGCCTAAAAAGGTATTTTAATAATTGATGGGTTTGTAAAATACTTGAAAATCTTAATTGGTTGAATTAATTATAGTAGTAAATCCGCATCCCGAAAATGCAGCTAACAAATTTGTTAATCGTTCTAACTATAGGATTTGCTTTGGGTTCTTTTAAGTACCATCAAAATCAACAACAATTTTGAGTTTTTAGTCAAGATTGGTTGTTTTAGAAATAAGATAGTTATTAAGGTTATGATATTTTCAACTTATATTTTATTTAGTTAAGTTCAGTTCAGTTTTATTAAGTTATATTTTAATATGTTTCCATTAAATGTCCAATTTCTTTTGAGCTTCATAATTTTCAATAAATTTGAAATAAGTTTAAATGTTACTCTCTCCGATTTTTTTTAAGTGGTCTTTTAGTCAATTTTTTTAAGTCCTTCTTACTTTTTAAGATATATATTTACTTACTTTTTTCAATTTTATCCATAGTATTTAATTGGACAAAATTTCAAGCATTAATTATAGTCTTCCTATTCAAAATATCAAATTATAAGCATTAATTCTAGTTTTCGTATTTAAAATATCAAATTCTAAGCATTAATTCTAGTCTTCCTATTTAAAATATGAAAAGTCTCTACAAATAAGTTTTTATAGAGAAGTACATAATTACTACGATACATCCAAAAAAATATGAAAAATCTGAAGAGTCACATTAAAAAATCGGTTAATATAAAATATGACGGCAATACTATAAAGTATTGTCATCTTCTTCAAGTGGTTCGCTGTTCAAATCAAACAATATTGTGGGCATTGAAGGATTGTAAGCTTCATTAAGATCAAAATCCATATCGTAGTTTTTTGTTTGTTTCTATGAGCATGTAGGTGTTAAATTCTTTCACTATTTAAACATATAATTTTCAAAATCCAAATTCAAGAATTGACAGAAATATGCGTTGTCAAATTTTTTGAATTTTATGCAAAATATGGTGAAGTATATATATTGGCGGTAGCATGGATTAATTGCAAAAACATTTTGAATATGTATTGCAATTTTTTTTTTGAATTTTTTGCAAAAAATAATGGAATTCTGCGCCAATCAGTTTTTCAATTTAATATGATCAAATTATTACTCTATTAATTATACATCATTTATTTATATTCATTATACTAAATTAATAAGGGTAAATGAGTAAACTTATCTCCCTTTTTAATGTTTCTTAATTTTAGAAACAATCTCTAAAAGATCACTTAAAAAACTCAAAGAAGTATCATTTAATGGCTATATATTTTAAATTCTTAAAAAGGGAAAATACTTTGGAGTTTTCATAAATTTCTTACTTCATCTTTTCTCCACGGTATCAAAGATAAATTACGAAAATTTTAAACTTTTAACGGTTAAAGCGGGGCTCGCAGCCAACCTGACCTTTTATCACTGTTTGTATTAATTGCGATAATTACTATTGCTTTTAACAATTTTCGAGGGAAGATAAAAAAAAAATTCAATAGCAAACAATGACAGTTAAACAAAGCGTGAATAGTAAAATAGAAAATAAATAAGAAGGTTATGACTTATGAGTATGTTGTAGAATGATATTAATTTAGTAAAAATGTGTTAAAGTTTGTCTAATTTGGAATCTAAGCACGAGAGATAGAGAGGGCTACCCACGTGATATAGTAGGAAACCATACATCATATTGTAATACAAAAATAAATGTAATGAAAGTATTCGTTTTTTGTTTTATTAAATTATTATTATTAAGGGTATTGTCATGAAATGGCAAATATAAGAGACAAGACAAACACACCCCACCTTTCCCATTCATTTGTATCTCTTCCTTTTCATCATTACTGCCTCCATTTCTAATTTTCTATAACCTATAAGCTAAGCTATTCCTTCCCAATTACTATATTTATTGTGTAATTAATGTTAATACTCTTCCATGTCGCTTCTAATAAAAAGCAGGAAAAAGAAAAACAAATTTAGTCTATATAATTGTTTAAAACTAATAAATAGTATGGTTATCAATTCGCAAAATAAAAAAATGAGAACGAGTGAATAAATAATTCTAATTTTTTTATTGAATTTTAAAATAAATGAACTTGTGACATGTGTGATGTAATGGCAATAACTTTAATCGAGTTTATTGTAGGAGGTTCAAGTTCGAACTCCATTATTTAGTATTGTAATAAATACTAACTAAAACAAACTTAAACGTTGACGTTCAGGCTTGAAGCTCCAAAATATGTAAAATGAGATTTGTTGGTCCTAATTGGCATCATCCCCAAACATTGTTATTAGTTTACTTAAGGAAAGATAATAATTTTTTTTCGGAAACCAAAATATTTATGAATACGTAGACCGCATGGCAGTAGAAATGGCAATCATATTGTTTTTATTATCAAGTGAGATCGCCTTTTTTTATCCAATAAGCCTAATCTTCACATGACCTACCACTCTTCACTTGTACCTTTCTAAGATGTTTGATTAGCATATTATGCGCATCTCGTTCAGATTTTGATCATAAAGTTTCACAAAATGATATAAAATATACTAAAGATTATTCTGGATCATCTCAAAAAAATTATATGACACATAATAGATTACATAGTGTAGAATCTGAGTAACATATATAACACAATGGAGAAAATAATTATTTATACGGACCTATACCTTTCTTATAACTCTTTTCCTATTCACTTTTCTTTCTTCATATTCAAAATAATATGTAATTAATTAAATGATTTCCAATGGAAGTGATTTTATCGGGAACTCTTGTCATATAATTATAGTGAAAATATCTAAAGATAATTTTAAAAATAGAAGAAAAGATACTCATAAAAATTTGGCTTTAGAAAAATGATAGTGTTGTTTCGGTGAAACTAAAAGGGTTGTAAATTTAAACCCTAAAATCAACCACTAGCATGCGAATCAAGATAAACGACTAGAATCGATCCTGTTTAGTATGACTCTTTGCTAGACCATAGATGAGCATGAAAATATTATGTGCACCAGAGATTCTTTACAAATGGACGATTTAGTTCATTACGAAACAAATTTTATAATGCCAAAGAGAAACAAACTAAAAGAAAATAAAGGATAGAATGTAACCATTTAACTAGGTTGTGTAGACATCTCAAATTGGTAGATGTGATGATAATGAATTTAAGATGTGGAAAGGAAGGCATCATACCCCAATCAAAAGTGATAGCTAAAATGTTGCAATCCATCAATTTTACCAACACTATCTCAAAATTGACACTCAACTTTTGAAACTTCAAGTACAATATTAATTCAATTGCTATTGATTGAATTTACACCGTTTCCTTTTTCAGGTAATATATCACTTCTATTATTCTTCTATAGCTTTACTTTTGTGTCTTTTTGGGAACCTATAAACAAGCTAGTTATAAACTTATAATGTAAATGTGAAAGCAAAATTTGAACATTGGCCTGAAATTTTTAAGGGATAAGACATTCTTCTACATAAACGATGTTGTGTATATTTATAAATATCATGAAATCAAACTAAAACAAATAATTTAAAAGACATATTTATAGAATAATAAAACAAATAATGTACGTGTGCATAATTTGAAATGAAATTATGTATTTATATGTTCTTATGTGATTCCTTTTATCACACCTGACAAATCTCTAAATCATGGACCATGTAAGAAGATTAAAAAAGACCATTAACATTATTGGAGGGTTGTATAAGCTTTTTGATTACACGATTATGTGTGTTATATATTATTATACAATTTAAATTTAGTATGTTTGTGTGCAATTATTCGGAAAAGAACATAATTTAAAACAATATATAAACTATAAAATTCACTTTAATTTATTCAATTATAACCCACTCGTGTAGGTAATCTCATGCATTATTGGTTTGCTTTTATAAATATTATATGTCCACTCATATGTATATGCATATTATATTATTAATGTGTTTCTTATTTATTTGCACTATGTCCATCTTCAAAGATTATGATTTACTTTTGACCAGTATAATGAATATGTGTTTCTATACACTATTTGAAGAACCGCTATAGTGAGAACAATGGAGTGAAATGGCTAGTTTGAAATTGTTTGTCTAGCCATACTTAAAAAAAAAAAAACTAGCCTTTCAAACTTGTTTTAGGATATCAAATTTTGGATTTGGAAAGACGATATTAAGTTGATTTTAATATTAAATTACTTTTAGAAAATAGGTAATTTTATTTATTTTTATATAAATTTTTATTTCATGATTAATAAAAATAGACCTAATGCATAAAGAATGGTCTTAACTTGTCCCGAAAAACCTTTTGTCTCCCCCAACTTTTAATGTGACCCCGGAAGGGCCTCAACTTTTCAAAAGTGGGTTAAAGAAGGGCCTTTGTGCCACATGTCAACTTCTGATTGGAGAGAGATAAAAAATGAAAACTTTGAAAAGTCAAACCAACCAGATATTGACACGTGCCATGAAGGTCCTTCTTTGAGCCACTTTTGAAAAGTTGAGGCCCTCTGGGTCACATTAAAAGTTGCGGGATGCAAAAAGTTTTTTGGAACAAGTTGAGGCCCTTGTTTATGCATTAAGCCATAAAAATACAATTAATAATATAGAATAATTTTATACCTTTTTAATAGTTTAGATGTTTTTTTAATTAACTTATAATAATAAAATTTAAAAAAATATAAAAAATAAAAAAATCATCCAAAAATACTCAATATAACGCGACTTTTACATGACAAGACATACTATTTGGAAAAAATTGTGAAACCTCAAGTTCCTTTTAGCAGAAAGATCCTCAAGACACCTTTTACAATGAATGAAACTTCAACAGACTCGTTTTCATTTAGGTTACCCTATAATGAATTAACAATAATATAGGCACACATGGCTTCTTGTGAGGAAGTCATGCAATCTATTGTCTAGAAAAGAAGTTTAGCCTCATAAATTCTTCGATGGAGGCAGTAGGCCATGGTGTGCCTGAAGTGTCATTCTTCAAATTATTAGAGATTCGGAGCTTTAAGGTGAAGAGATTGGATCAATAAAAACCAGTTGTGCAGAGTTATTTTAGAGCGCAACAGTGCTAATATCAGTACTTCCATTAATTCCTAGTTCTAGGCCTGCCTCACCTTTTAAGTATTGTCATTCAAGACTATAGAATCGATTCTATTTTACATCATTCTGTACATAATTCTGTGAATCAATTAGCTGACTAATTAGTTTAACTTTTTTGTTTCTTAAGTAAAAAAAATACGTATGATTCGTTGGATCATGAGTTTATTTACAATACTGAATTAATAGGATAATAATAAAGGCATATCCGTATAATAGGAGTACAATGTTTAATAATATAACGGCCCTTTTCAATTTAATAATTTTGGGTGTTGACTTTTTACTGTTTCAACTAAACTTGCAGTAAATATCTTGTTTGATTCAACTGTTATTTCTCGATGTTTGATGGTGATAGTAGTTCTTCACAGTTGCTAAGAACTTTTTTTTATTACGATTGTCTAATACTTTATAATTAAATACACGTAATCATTGTTTTAAGTGAGAAAGTTGAAAGGAGTTGTTGGAGAAGTTTATCAAATCCTTGCTTTGTTCGTATAATAGAGTGTTTGTTCTCTTCTTTTCAGATGCTTTAATTAATTAATTAATCATCAATCGATTAATTTCATTGTTCGTATTTTCTGCTACTAACCAAAAGTGCATTTCAATTTTATTATGATGTTTTTGTTTAAAAGGAACACTTTTTTTGGCCAAAGAAGTGATGTTTGAGAAAGATGGAATACTACTTTCAAGGCCACTCTCTTTTTCACCTAAATATTCATTTGTTGGAACTAGACCTGTTCAAACATGGCCCGGCCCAATTGACCGCTCAGGCCCGATGTCAATGGGTCGGGTTTGGATAAAAAAATATCGATGTAAGCCCGGCCCGATCCAAGCCCGTAAAAACCCGAGTATATAATGGGTTGGGTTTGGTTTTAGAGTAAAAATCCAAGCCCGGCCCGACCCGGCCCACATATATAATATTAATAAAAAACATATATTCATATATTATTAATTAATAAAAAAATAAATATAGTAATTAATATTTATAAAATATTTGAATATATAAAAATAAAAAATTTATTGATGGGCGGGCTGGGTCGGACTTGGGAATGAAATTTTTCATTTTAACCCGACCCGACAACATTATATATATGGGTTGAGCCGGGTTTGGACAAGGTCTTTTCTATATTGACCCGTCGTGGCCCGGCTCGAACCCGCCGGGCCCGTCCATTTGATAAGATCTAGTTGGAACTTGTATACCACAAATATTGAAATGGCCAACCAAAAGTACATAAAAGCTGAATTTCATTTTTTATTTTCTAAAATTAAACAACGTATTAAATAGGAGAAACAAAATAAGGACTCCTTAAACAGGCAATTTCATCAAAGTAAACAACGATCCCAGGGGCAATGTTTATTTTCCCAGGGTATTCTATCATTACAGTAAACAACTGCATAACTCAATTTTTATTTTTCATCTCTGTGGATGAAATGTCGCAATAGGAAAGACGAGAAAAAAAAAGGTTGGGGGAATTGTTGAAGGACGCCTCAAATTACTCAGGGACGCCCTAGGAAAATACGTTTATGCCCCTCATTATGTTAAAGGGACAGAAAATTGCAAGGAAAGAGGTAAATAAGAAAAAAAATTGAGGGGCCCTTACGTCATTTCAGGAGCTTTTGTGAGTAATACGGGGCATTCTATACTTCCCATAAATTTAGTATTGCTATTTGGTGTAACAATAGAAAACTTATCTGTAAACGAATTTTTATGTAAACGAAAAAAGGATGGAGCGCCGCCAACCGATCGCAGGCCGCCAACCTTTGAATCGCGATCACCTCTATGCGCGCCGCCAATCCTTCGACCGCCATCAACATGGCAACAATATACCATTTAACCCTAACTCTCTGATTAGTGATTCCAACCGGCTCGATCAAATGGAGAAACCTGAAACTAAGATTTACTTTGAAGACTTCCCTTCCGGTTTATCCTATAACGATCTGAGCAGAATTTTTAGGCGCTATGGGGTGCACGGCAAGGTGTATATTGCGAAGAAAAGGAACTTGAAAAGTCTGAATTTTGGTTTTCTTTCTTTGGAGGGTAGGCTGAATTTACAGGAAGCCTTGTCTAGGCTTAATTCTATTTCTTTTGGTCGAATTCGATTGAAGGCCTTCAAGGCGCGGTTCTCTCGAGTGGTTACCCAAACTCGATCTTTGGTTATCCCGTCATCTCCGAAAGTTCGATTGATTCAAAAACCATCGCCGAGGGATGATCGATCGTATGTCAATGTTCTGGTGAATAAGGGGTCTGTTGTTGCTTCAGTGGGTACCGCTAAAATGGGTGATGATGAAACCAATAAAAAATCCAAGGCAGTGGGTTGCGGTGGTTCAACGGGGAATGCGAGAATTCAAATGGGTCTTTTGAAAGATAACCAAATTGTTGTCAAGACTCCGGAGTGGAAGAATCGTTCTTGTGTGGTAAAAGTTGTGCACATAGCTCATATCAAGAATATTTATGAGCTTTTGTTTCAGAGAAAATTCAATATCGATTTTGCAGCGTCTACGGGAGGGGACTGTGTTGTGGTTGGTTTTGTTACTGAATAAAGTTTGAGTGATTTTATGGGGGGAGAATGGAAAACAATGGCTCACATTTTATATGATGTTTGTTCGTTATCAATTGATTTTGTGCCAAAAGAAAGTATAGTTTATTTGGACCTAATGGGCATTCCTCCTGTGTTGGTTAGCGAATCTTTAGTGAGGAATTTAGCTTCTCGTTTTGCCAAAGTTATTGCTTTTGATGATGATCTTCGGAGCCCAGGCAGGTTGGATATGACTTCTTGCCTCATGTTAGTTCCAATTGGAACAGAAGCGAGACTGTTATCTATTGTGTGTGGTTCCTTGAAGTTTCCTGTGTTCTGCAAGTTCAGACAGGGTGTGGGTTGTGACCATTGTGAGGAAAAAGAGTTTTCGGGAAATATCAGTGATTCACATTCGTATTCTGGGAGTTTTTCTTTGTCGGACAGCTCTGATACTGTTGAGATTGCGGGTTCCTTTTCAGAGGCTGGTCATAATAGTGGTGATTCAGTTAGTAGTGTGCCGAGCTCGATGCCCTCGCTTGAGGATGTGTCGACAGAAGAACCTGGGCAACCTTCTATTCATTTGGGTAATCCAATTAGGGAAAATTTGGAGGGTTCAGTGGCTGTGGGTAGTGAGGAACCATCTGAAGAGCTCTCAACGTTCCGTGTCGGGAAAGAAATTGGAATATTTGATGAAGCAGACAAGGACGCTATTGTAACGGCTTTGATCTGTAGAAAGCAATAACTATTGAGTGCATTTCCAGGTTTGTCTTGTTGTGATAATGTCGTTAAATTTTGTACGTTGGAATTGTAGGGGAGGCCTAGGCAATGGGGCTAAACAGTTTTTGGTGCGAGATATTATTCGAAAAAGGGATTTGAGTTTTTTTGTGTTAGTAGAGACTAAAATTAGTGGAGTTTGGGAGATTTTATTGAGAAAGTTTTGGAGTCATGATAATTTCTCTTTTCATTGTGTGCCCTCTCAAGGCTTTTCAGGAGGGTTATTAAGTTCGTGGAACTCGGTAGTTGTTAATGGTTCATTAGTTAGTTCTGGGGAGAGATGGGTAGCGATGAACTTCGTGTCTAATGATTTCAACATTCACGTCGTTTGTGTTTATGGTCCTACGACATATTTGGAGAGAATCAGTTTATGGGATGAGTTGGAACCGGTAATTAGGAGTTTTCAGGATGTTATCATTTGTGGAGATTTTAATGAAGCATTAGATGGTTCCGAAAGGTCGGAAAATGGAATAGTTACTTCTATATCACGGTTTCGAGATTTTGTGGAAGATTGTGAACTTCATGATTTATTACAAGGTAAAGATTATACATGGTTCAATAGTCAAGCTTTTTCCAGAATTGATAGAGTGATGGTGTCGGGGGACGTGATGGATCGATGGCCGTTTATGTCAATTTGTACGGTTGAGTCCTCTTTATCGGACTACTTTCCAATTTTGTTTAAATCAAAAGAGAATGGTGATGTGGGAGATAGACCATATGAATATACATGCATATGGATATAGTGAAAACTCATATGAATATACATGCATATTGTTTTCATTAGACTAGGTTGTTTCATAGAAGGCAAGACAATATTGTACCACTTATCAAATTCGTGTATACTTTGATTGAACCAAACCCCACCTTAGGTGTTAGTCCTGTAAAGGTTGAGCCTTGCTAATGAAGGTTGACTTGAGTCTCATATCATATGTGCTATTAAAACTAATTCAAATTTTTCAAGTTGCAAAATAATTGTGCTTCGCTGCAATTAGGGGTAGTAGTGTGCTTTTGTATGGCATATCAATGTTTGAAAAGTTTCTGCTTTTCTTTGATACCGCTTTACTTTATGTATTTAAAGCAGTATTAAACCCTTAACCCATTTATTCTGGCTCGAGTCTCTACTTGGTCCTACATCTTCCACCTAGTCGGTGCTCATTTGGCTTTTCTCAAGATGCCAACGTAATACTAATGTTTATGCTTTTAGTGAAATTTTTTGTTGCATAATGGTTAACAAAAAAACTTGTGTTTTATGATAATTTACTTCTATTACTTTTATGAGAATTGGTTTATATGACACCTTTTATCAGAACCCTATAACTATCTATCATATAAAATTGTAATAGTGGTTTTTTAAAAGTGTGTTTGTAATGCGATATTTATAAGATGTGTAGTTTTTTTAAGAATATAATCTATAAAATCATATTAAAGCTAATTACAACTCAAATTAAAGGTGGATAAATATGTAGTAAAATCTCATGCTACGTTATCTAGCAAGTCTATAGCCGATTCATAAATTTAAAACATAGACTATTTTTAAAAATTAAAACAATATACTAGAGTTAAAACATTGGATAAATCAGAACAAATATAAAATAAATGAACTTACTTTTTCAGCAAAATAAACATGTTTTTAAATAAGACTTATTATTAAAAAAAATTGCAGTCTATTTGTTTCATAACCCTCAATAAATGATTTGAAATCCTCAATCATCAAATCCTTCCTAACTCCACATTATCGACTAATATTGCATATATAAATCTCTTTTGATGAATGAAAATATATGTGTGGTGCCAATATATTGTATAAAAGTGGTTGAAATCCAACCTAAATGTACATAATGATCAAGTTATGGAGTTAAAAATCTACAATTGAAGAAGACTAGCATGGAGAAAGATAAAAATTTAGGCAATAAATGCAATTTATTTTTATAAAATACACCTAAGTGGAAAAAAAAGAAAAAAATAATTAGTTGTGCATTTTGTTTCAATTAAAACACGAACCACAGTAGCTACTTACTAGGATCCACGTAATTCAGTTGTTTATTAGGATAACTTATATGGCGTAATCAATATGAAACATGAATTTCAGCCACACTTAGTCTAGCAAAATCATCTCATCCACTAATCAAACAGCTAAAATAATTACACACAATGCATTTTAAAAGTTTCAATTAACACGATATATCCAGGATATAACACCATATATCCAGTAACGCGATATATCCAGGATATAAGACCAGATTTAACACAAATAGATGGAAAAAAAACAAAAATGAAACATGAACAGATTTGATGGCGGCGAGGTGGTCTCCGGCGGTGAGTTTTGGCGGGCTCAAATCTAGTGGCGCGCGGAGTGGTTTCTGGCGGCAAGCTTCGGCGAGTTCAGATCTGGTGGGGGTTTTTCAAGGACGGCTAAATCTGGAAGCACCAGCGTGAGTGAAAGCAAAAACAAGGGGAGAATGAGAAGCCGGTATCGGCTCCGGTGAGAGTGAAAGCAGAAACATGGAGATGAAGTAACAAAGAGTTAAAAATTGAAAAACCCAAGAGGAAGCAACAAAGATGAAGAACAATGAGTTTGAAAGAGAGAAACGTGTCGAATGTAATAAAAAAGTTAAAGGTGATAAAGACAGATAATAATTAAAAAAAATGTTATAAATATAATTAATTTCAACCTTATTTCCATCCATATAATTTTCCCTACTTATTAACACATCAATCAACCTCAATTTTTATCCATAAAACTATATGGCAAGCAATTATTGAGGGTCGAGTTCATGTGTGGGTTATACGGCATGAATCAACAAATTTGACACCCTCCTGGTGTATTGCTGTAACTGTTTATACTCAAAAACCCCAAGTCTCACACAACGGCTGACTTTTTATTAGTATGAAAGTTTGCAAAAATTACTTTCCTTCTTATTAGTATGAAAGTTTGCAATAAATGTTCCCAACTATAAATCTTGCCATTTATGAAATATTTATCTGTCTACTGAGCTTGATTCTAAATAAAGAGTATATTTATACATGCTTATCTATTCATTCCATTAATGCCCTTTATATATGTGTAAAACGTTGATAAACGAAGTAATGCCTTAATCCCATAGAATAAACAAATTTTTAAATAATATCAATCCAAGACAGCAGGGCCGTTCCTGGCTATGAGCGATAGGGGCGACTGCCTGAGGTCCCAAAGAAAAAGGTACCCATATTTTACGAGTTTTATACTATTATTAATATATATTTCTACTTAATCAATCCAAAAATAAAAAGTTAATAAATATAATTAAGGTAATGAATGGATCATCAAATTGTTCAATTCATCAAATAAAAAAAATATTATATTTATTAATACATTCTTTCTTATTTAAACTAAAAATAAAACAAACATGATTGATAATATCTTTCCTTTTTTAATTCATTGGATCATAATACATCCATAAATCTTGTGAAAACTTTAAAATTATGTATTCAAAAAATAATTTAGAGGATTTTGATGTGGATGATCTTTTTCTCGAATCGTTAAGTTTTACTAATAATTTTGATTAAAAAGTTGAAGTTTATGAGTTTGTCAAACTCCATTGACCAAGAACCTCTTATTTAAGAAAGAGCTTACAATCGAACTTCTATCTATGACTACCTTCTTACTAGGAGGAGAAACTATTTTCTTTTTAATCTATTTCATTTTCTCATTCTTTCAATCCGTCTTAGTTCGATTCTCAATATGACATTTTCATACAAAAGCAAGTAAGTACATGATAAGGAGTCAGCTAGATCGAGTAAAAGAGTATTTATCTTTCAAAAAAGATTTTCAAAGCTAGATTTATTGAAAACAATTTTTGAGTCATCAATATTGCAAGAAATGTCAAATGATTTTGTTTTACATAGCATTTTTAGTGCTTAACTTTTAGTCAATAATATTTTTACTCTATAATAATACATTTGATATTACCGCTTGATTTATTGTGTACATAAATATACAATTTCATATATTTCAATTTAAAATTTCTAACTTTATTAATGGGGGCCTCAATCTTTATTTCGCCCATGAACCCCAGAATATGTAGGAACGGGGCTGCCAAGACATGTCACGGTTGTTCCTTTAAAAGCACTCACATAGTCTATATCTAAGAGTTTATGAATATAAATTTATGAAAGACGAGTAAAACAATAATATGAGTTGCTTTCAATCATTTTATTAAAAAGAATTTAATATATGATTTATGTGTTTTTTCAATTTTGAGTTGTTTTTATTTATTATGACAAATATTGATAAGGAAAAACAATAGGTGAGTCTATTCGTTTGCATGTAAAAAGAAGTCGAGTTGAGTTGATGTTAGTTTATAAGCATAAAACATATTTGAAATTAAAAAGCTTTGAATTGACCAAATAAAATTTATATTCAAATGTCGAAGCTTATACGTTATTTTCTTTTGGGCTTTTGAAACAAATGCCCTAAAAACCTCCCTCCAATTTAGCCCATGTCTTATTTATAATTATAAATGTCCTATTTAAACTTTATATAACAACAAATGTCTAAATGTCTAAAAAACAAAAACCTAAAAACTCTACTCTCTCAAAATCCTGCCGTCGCCGCTCCCCGTCACCGGAACCACCTCCGCCGCCGTCGCTGTCAGTCACCTGTAGTCCCTTCGTCGTCACTGCCCTCGGTCGTTTGAAGTCCTCCGCCGTCGTCGTCGCCCGAGATCTGGCCGCTTCTTCCTCAGATTCCAGCAGTCGCCGACTCCACCTTCTACCTCTCCCGCCGCCGCCGCGCAGCCAACTCCTTCAGATTTCGTCGCCTACCCTGACGCAGCCTTCTCCTTCAGGCGCCGCCTCCGCCTCCATCGCCGCTAAGATCTGAAACGAAGCTCTTCACGGAAACCGCCACCGGAACCAGACCATCACGAAACTCACCACCGGGACCAGATCTTTGAGAAACTCTTCGCAGGAAACCGAAACCGCAGTCACCCCGTCGAGATCTCGTCGTCCGTCGCCGATCGAGCCGCCTCGCCGCCAGATCTGAGTTGTTTTCTTTGATTTTTGGTTTTTGGTGTTTGAATGCCTGTCTCGGCGGCAACGACGGAAACAGCGGTAGTTCCGGTGACGGGAAGGTTTTTGGCGGGTTCCGGCGGCAGTTCCGGTGGCGGTGATGCCTGAAACGGCTAGATCTCAGTGACGAGAAGGTTTTTACGAGTTCCGACGGCAGTTCCGGCGACGGTCTTGGCAGAGGAGTCGGAGGCGGCGGCGACGGTGGCGGCAGGGCGATATGGGATGCGGTTTCCGGTGACAGTATACCATATATTGACATGGAATACTGAGGTATATTGTATACGACGGCGGAGGTGGCGGCGGGGCGGTGTCGGAGACGGTTTTCGGTGACAGTATACCATATAATGACATTGATATACTAGGGTATACTGTATTCGGCGGCAGGGCAGTGTCGGAGGCGGTTTCCGGTGACAGTATACCAAATATTAACATTAGTATACTGGGGTATATTGTATACAAAACATAGTATACTAAGTTAAAATACATAAAAAAAATACAAAGGAAATAAAAAATGATAAAACTGAATAAAAGAATACAGAAACACATATACAAGTAAAAAAGAACAAAATCAAATAGAAGGGGGAAAAAAAGACAACCACAACAATTCCCCTTTTCTTTCTTATGGACCATATGGTTCGTTGGTGCATTGCTCGACTACATTTAGATGCGACCTAGATTATATAAATTCACACTATTTATCGTTGTTCGTTGGTGCATTGCTCGACTACATTTAGATGCGACCTTGATTATATACATTCACACTATTTATCGTTTCTTAATAATTAAATAAACTTTAAAATAATAAAGAAAAAAAATTGAAAAAAGGGGAAACAGAGAGAGGGAAGGAATTCTTCATCGGGCTCTTTGGGGGTTATCGGCGAGCCTAAGCCTCCGTGGCTGAGAGGTGAGAGTGGGGGGTTCTGAATCCTTGCTGGTGGGAAGGAGTGAGCTTAGGGAGAGGGGAGAAGAGTCTTCGGGTTCCCTAGGGCATGTCTGTAATGACCCGAAATTGGGCTAGAATTTATGCATCATTAACATGTTGATAAGTGTATGAATTAGTATGCTTAGAATGTGTTTTGATTGATGCATGAATGTTGATTGAAGTTTCGGGGTCAAAAGGGTTGAAATCGGGTGAGAAAAGTGAGTTTTGAGCGAAGCGGATTGTTGGGGATCAGGCCGGTGCACGACGTGCACCTGATGGGAGTTTTGGGCAGGCTGGTGCACGTTGGCGTGTGCAAGTGTGCACGGCTTGCGCTGGAGAAATTTCTGCTTTGGCAGTTTTGTGTTTTGAAGCAAACTCGAGGGTAATTCGGTCTTTAGCCAAATCAAGTCTATCCTTTTGTGATGTGGCAGAGCTAAAAGAGGATTTGAGGGTATTATTTCCTCATTTCTCTTCTTCCTCTTCATTTCATTGTTCGTTCTTCCCTTTGAGTGAGAAAATTCCCAAACCGAAAATTCATCAATTCCTTCGATTTCTTCGTGATCTTGATCTTTGGCGACCGAGAATACCCCGAGTAGCTTCAATTCGTTGAAAGGGAGCTTGGGTGAGGTGTTATTAAGTGCTTAAGGGTTGCGTGAATAGTGACTCGAGCCAAGGTTAGTGGTTTTCTTGTCTTGTTTTTGGTATAAGAGATGGGGAAAGGGTATAGTGAGGGTGTATTGTGAGCTAGATAGTCATTTTCTTTGAAGCCTTTACGGATTGAGTTCCTTGATTTGTAGAGCCGGGAAACTCGAGTAGAGGCAAGGGCAAAGCCGTGGAAGGTAGCTCGAGGGAGCGTGTATAAGGTTAGTGTACATTTGTATACGTTTGTATACAAACCGTTTTCCCGAAATTGATGATGCCCTGTTTTGAACATGTTTTGTTAAAATGAG
>CAOJBJ010095673.1:0-11212 GCA_948291685.1 Euphorbia celastroides
AACATTTTATAATTGTCATTAATGTTGTTTTGTGATAACTAATATTGTAACTGAAAATTTAGAAACCGTGACAGTATAAATATTATTGTCACAAAATAAGTTGTGGCAACAATATAAAAACTTGTCAGAAAAACTTTACTATTTTAGTGACAATAAAATGGATTTGAAACAAATTATATTTCGTTACAAGTCATATTTGTAACTAAATCGATTCTATATGTGACAACTAAAAATTCAATTGATACAAAAAAAATTTTTGTGACAGCGTGAAAAAATGTTACAAAAAGTTTATTATTTTTGTTACAACAATGTTAATTTGAAACAAAAAAATACTTCGGTTACAACTACAAGTTGACACTAATAATATTCTATTTGTCACGACAAATATATTCTGTCACAAAAGCCCTTCTAGTGACAACATGACAACGTTGTTACAAATTTTTTTGTATTCTTGTGACAATATATGTTAATTTGAAACAAATAAAGGCATCAATGCAACTAACAATTGTAACTAAATGAATATATGTGATAACATAATTTAAAATGTTACAAAAACTATTTTCGTGAAAATATGAAAAATTGTTACAACAAATTCATTATTTTCGTGACAGTAAGTACCAGTCGATACAAATGCTATGTAAGTTACAACTACTTGTTGTCATGAAAAATATTCTTTATGTGACAACAAAAACTAAATTGACACAGGCAATAATGTCAATTGAAATAAGAAAATAGAAAGTTGTACCAAAGTATGTTTAACATGTTGTGTCAAAAGGTCTAATAAAGTTATGTAAACCTTATATATCAAGTAATTATGATAATTTTGAAACTTATATTATCAAATAAATTAGTTATTCCTTTAACATTATATGAATAATTTGTATGAGAAAGTTATAGGAAATCTACTAGTTATTTAGTAAGTCATATTAAAGGTATAAGAAAGTTATATGCAAACTGTGTAAATCTAGAAAAATTTCTAATGTAACAAAGTTATTTTTATGTATTGGAAAAAAGCTGCAAAGCATAAAAGAGTTTAAGAGGGATATACAAAATATATCGAAAGTTATAAACTATTTCAGCAGCTATATGGAATGTATAAGACGAGTACTATAATGTTATAATAAAGTTATATTTTACAATATAGTTTATGAATGTACAGGAAAGGTATAAGATATTTATGGAAGCCATAGATTATATAAGATGTAATATAACAAGTTTATTGATTGAAGGAAAAAGAAAGAATCGGGTTCGAATTCGTTCGATACCTATTATTTCCATTATTAGCCACCAAATTACTTCTCCATTAGATTACCAAATAAATAGTAAAAATTGAAAAAAATGAACTTTTTACAACTGTTAATAAATTGAAAAGTAACAAGTAAATAAGTAAATTGAGCAGAACCTTGACTTGAAGCTAGAGAAATTTCATGTAATCAATGATCTCATCTAGCATTGAAGCCTTGCATGTCTGGCATTCCATCAACAAACCCGCTTTCATTTTGCGTGTCTCAACAAAACTCAACCATTATACCTACTGGAGAAATCAAAATTGAAGGGAAAAGGGTTCATTTTGGATTTAAAGACCGAGTGTTTATCATTGCTTTTTGTCTATGGGTTAAGTCTTCAAGAGAAAATTTTTAAAATGCTGTTTGGAGCTGCTTATAGCTTTTAAGCTGCTTATAAACTAAAAATACCAATTGAACACAATTTTCACAAGTTAAAATCGGTTTATAAGAACATTAAAACAAATAAGAAAACAGTCAAACTAGTCAAATTATGGAAAGCAAGAAACTTTAGTTTTGTTGAATACAATAGATATAGAATTACCAATTTAGTCAATTTCATGAGTTGCATATAAGCATTATATTGACTATAAATGAGGTACTTCTTAATTTTCTAGAAAAAAAACATAAAAATTGTTTATCATATGAGGTATTTCTCGATGGTTGAGGTGCTTTTTTTGGCGGAGTTATGCCCATGATTCTCCTTAGCATGCTAATTTAGTTGTGTTATTCTTGTGAAGTTCAATCAAGTTCCAAATGTCTAGTTTTGGACCTAGGATGTATCACAATTTAAATTATGATTTCCACATTGGCTAGGTGGCGAGGGGAGCCTCCACTTTGAAGTACCTTTTGGAAGAAATTTAATGAAACTATCGTAAGATTATCAACTAGTTGCTTTCTAATTTGTATTCGACGTATGATTCATTATATGTTTCTTTCTTAATATTATATATTTCAGTTAATTACAAATTTTATGTTCATGGTTAATGATCTGTTGCACGTGATATCTTTGATTCGAACTTCCCTTAAGCACCATTGCCAATATTTTGTGCATTTTCTTGAACAAGGGTAAGGTTAAAATACACGAGATTGTCATATTTGTGTTGCTTCCATGTTCACATATATAGCAGCAAGTATTGGTCAACAAGAAATGCTTCCATGCACATTTTTGTAACTCTCTTATTATTATGGTACCTATTCTGATATGATTCTAGATACCTGGTATTTGAGGAAATATGTAATCTTCATGACACATTTTTCATCCTTAGACGTCCTATACGTACATTGTGTAGCCAAGATAAGTTTGTTGAGCAGGAGATGGGTTTATCTTTATTTTATACTAGTCATGTGCAAATGCGGCAGCAACTAAGGGGCTGTGAGGATGAGGAAAGGACTCTAAATACCAGTTACCGCTGTGGCTGCGGACAGAGGATGTTGCAAAAGTTATCTTTACAGTTTCTAAGATTCCATGAGATGCATTTGGAGAGAACTAAATCGGAGTTTCATTTGGACTGAGAAAATCAAGATTGCTGGTAATTTGGAATTTCCATTTAGCAGCCTCCTTCTTCCTCTAATTTTATCTCATAAAGAGGTTTCAAGTCATAGATCTATCATTTTAAAATATGTTTTCCAATAAAAGCTAGGCATTAAAACCAGCAGCTTTTGCTCCATTCAGATATTGCATACACAATTATCCTATACTGCTTTACAATTTCAATCGCCAATCTCAGGACTGTAGTGTCTGTATAATTCTAGATTTTGGCATTTGGCAGCCATTACGTATTAATTCCCACCATCTTTGTTCCTAGAGGTCCTGCATTATATGCATACCAACAAGAGGATCTACCTCTACTGATGAAACTTGCTTTAGAACCTTTTTCTCATCTATTCTGCCTGCCTCGATATAGGATATTGACATTCAAAAGAAAAATGTTGCTTTATTCCCGCACTGATTTCATGTATTGTTTTGCCGCTACCGAGATATTAAGAGAATTGTTTTGTATATACACTATAGCCATTATAAGTGTGTTTGTTGGCTAGGAAGTCCACAATCGTCTCTCCTAGGTGTCCTTGTATGTAGTTTGTATCCATGGCCAGTTTTTCTTTGACTAGGACTTATGTTTGCTTCTTGCTACCTATTGTCCTTGGGGGAACTGTAGATATAACCTTGTCTTGTCCTGATGCCAAGAATCTTGCATTAACAACTTGATAATAAGTATCTTGTTGGTATGTTCTGATAGAGAATGGATAATGAAAAACAGTCAAAATGGAAAAGATAGCTGATAGTACTGAAATTAAATAAAGATAACAACCTAAATGGTAATGGCGAGACTAAAAACAATGACAAATAAACCCAGAGCTAAGCTCTCCCAGGGCTATGCCCCTTTCCTAAGCCAAATGCTTAAGAACTCAAATACTCAATATCACCAAAAGCTGCCCCCTGCTGTAACTATAACTCTCCTTTTATAACCCCTTATAATCCTAACACATGTCTATCACTATTCACCCCTATATTCTAATCACATATCTATCATATTCTGGTAAGAATAATGCAGTATGATTGCCTTGACAGATAAATAATAGTTGGTAAGAGGAGAGAAAAGAAACCAGCTACATAAGTGGTTCACTTCCAGGATGTATGCAGAAAAAAATGCCAGTCTGTTGAAAAGTTGAGAAGAAAATAAAGGTAGAACTGAGGGGAAGTATTAGTTGTAGTCATAGTTGTTAACGGCGCACTAAGGCGCAAAGCCTAGAACTGCGCCTCAAGGCGAGGTGCAAGACTTTTTCAAACTTTTTTTATATTTTTCTTTCTTTTATTTGAACGTATTTAATTGAAACTTCTTACTATAATTCCCGAAGCTGTATTTGGATTTAAGGCAACAAAATCACAATCAAGAAAGTAATTTACGTTGTTGCCAAAACTGTAATTAAAAATAAGGTAAAACATCACAATTAATGAAATCTTTTATTCTTTCCAAAATTCATGTCCAATACATAAGGTAATAGCACCAAAAATGATGGTGATAGATTTATTCATTTCCAAAATTGTATTTAATATCATAATTAACGAAAATTAATAGTTGCTTACTTTAAATTGAATCTTTCTGTTCTAGCACTCCTTAATTACTGAAATTTCCTTCATACAATAAAATTAAATGACATAATGGACAGAATTAGAAAAAATCACAACACCTATTTTTCATTTTCAGGTTAAAAAGTATTCAAAAAGATTTGAAGTCTAAAAATGAAAGAAAAAGTGTACCTAAGGAGTGCCTGGGGCGCACAAGGCGCACCGAGGTGCATGAGAAAGGTGCAATGAGGTGCTACCGGGCGCTCGCCTATTGGACATGGTAGTGCCTGTACTATTACAAGGCGCTGGGGGCTGCGCCTTGTGCAGTCGCGCCTTTAACAACTATTGTAGTTACCATGGCATTAAGATCGGAAAATGTTGATCTTGAAAAGACTTGTTGTAATGAGCCCCATTGAGAAGTTTGTGCTAGTCATAGTTCTGAGGTAATAAATTTTAGCGTGTCAACATCTTCTATAGCTACCGAAAAATATAACGGCTCTTGTATATACTTTCTTGAGATGTTCTTTGTTTTCTCATTCCAAAGAAGAAATAACTTCAGAAACATCTTTACGAGCACTAATTTCACGTGGTCAATTTTGCATTTCTTTGTTTTTCACCTTTGATGGTATTCGTCCACGGTTTAAAATTTCGTTGTATTCAATATATCACGTGGAAGTGGTTCTTGGCATTGTAACCATTATACTCATTGTATTGAAAAGGGAGAAGGAATGAATTAATGTTATCCCAGAACAGAAAATCTTTAAATTTATTTATTCACTGTGCTTGCTAATTATCTGTTCTTGATTTCATGATATATCAATTATGCAGTCTGTGCCTGAGATTGCTTGGGGAAAGCGCTCTCGGGTCATATTGGATGTTGGATGCGGAGTTGCAAGCTTTAGTGGCTATCTCTTTGATAGGGATGTCTTGGCAATGTCGTTTGCCCCTAAAGATGAACATGAAGCCCAGGTGCAGTTTGCTCTTGAAAGAGGAATCCCTGCTATTTCTGCTGTTATGGGAACACCAAGACTTCCTTTTCCGGGGAGAGTTTTCGATGTTGTGCACTGTGCACGTTGTCGAGTCCCATGGCATATTGAAGGTGCAAGCGTTTTCTTTGCCTTTTGTGAATTAATAATGATCAGATGAGAGAACACTAATTAAGTTTTTGATAAGATGTTTATGATTTTTTAGACGTCCATTACTTCGATGGGGGTATAATATTCACTATATTGGACCAAAGAAAAATGACTCATTAAATTGTTCGAACTTCTTTAATCTTGAAGTCACAGATAGCTGTTAAAACTTTAGTTCAGGGTCAACTGGAAACAGTCTCTTCATTATCACAGAGGCAAGGCTGCATATAATACCCAACTCTTCCTTACCCTACTTGTGTGGGAGCCTTGTTAGTCATTGAGGGAATGCTGTTGTTTATATTTTTTAAGAACTTGAGCTTTGCCTTTTTTGCGAGCTTCAATAAGATGTTCTTTCCGTTTTAATTTTTCTTGTTCCACCTTTACAGATTAGAAAACCAAAAGAGATAAAGTTAGCACTAAAAGTTATCCTATTCACAATTGCAGGGGGTAAACTTCTTCTAGAGTTGAATCGTGTTTTGAGACCTGGTGGCTTCTTTGTGTGGTCAGCCACTCCAGTTTACCAGAAGAAGGCTTCAGATGTTGGAATATGAAAAGGTAGATAACTAAGAACCTATCATAAATATAATTGACAATAGTTTTGTGGAAAATGTTGATTATTCTTACAACCGAATCGCTTTGGGTCATTGTTTTCAGCTATGACCAAACTTACTGAAGCTATGTGCTGGAAAGTTGTGTCTATTACCAAGGATAGAGTAAATAACGTGGGTATAGCTACATACAGGAAGCCTACTTAAAATGAATGTTATGAGAAAAGATCACAACAAGAACCCCCCTATGTGAAACATCGGATGATCCTAATGCAGACTGGTATTTATATATTTTATTCCTTGAGCACTCTTCTTCCTAATGTGTAAATGTGGGAAAGAAACTGCTGATTTTGTGATTTTTCACTTGGTGTAAAATACCCTTCTGTTATCCCCATCACTGTCATACATTATACAACATGGCCACACATTGCCTTCACTGTCCTGTAACACTAGTTTAACTTGAACCATTTCATAAGAATCCAATTGGAAATTTGTTGGCGTCTTTTTTTTTTCCTTTTTGAACCAAAAGGGATCCAGTGAGCAACATTAGATTGTTTTGTATGTTATGGGTAAAATTGATCGTACCCAATAAATTTAGGGGATAATGTGTCCCGCGTCTGAATATTCATATGTAAATGGAAGCTTGCATATGAATTTTGGAAGTTAATCAATGGGCCAAGTGCATACTTAACATTATCCTAAAGTTGGCACTTTTTTTCAAAATGCCACTGTGAACTTGCAAATGCCAAAGATAGGACTTTAAAGTTGTCAAAAATGTGCACTTCAGCCCCCTCAATGCCACATAAGATCTTGTGATTGGTTTGACTTTCCTAAGATGTCTAATTCATTATTTTTTTCTTTTCATTCAGATTATAAGACGTGGCACTAAGGGGGCTGAAGTGTACGGATATGCCAACTTCAGGGGGCTTGGTGTGACTCCTGAAAGTATAGGGCAGCATTTTCAAAAAAGTGTCAACTTTAGGATGCTAAGTATGCATTTAGCCTATAAAAAGGAAACGCAATGGTTGTGGAACAAATCATCTTCCATTCGCACTTCTGCTTCCTATAACCGTTATTTGATTCCTGTACTTAGGAATGTTCCTCTACAAGCATGTATGCACAAGGTACCAGTAGATCCAATGGCCCGAGCAATGGCCAGCCAGGTTGGAGAAGGCACCTTATTGGATGTTGAATTCCAAGGTTGGGGTGTACGGTAAACCTGAACCAGAGGATTTTGATGCCGATTTCCAACGCTGGAAGCGTGTTGTTTCCCAGTCATCCTACACGGCTTATGAACTGGAAGCGTGTTGTTTCACAGTCATACCTACACGGCTTATGAATAAAATGGTCATCTGTGCGGAATGTCATGGATATGAGATCCATATATGGAGGGTAAGAAAAACGACTCTTTCCTAGCCGAAACTTTTTTTTAATGTATCGGGATGTTTTTATCCTCATGCAAGGAAATCATAAACTCCAACTAGATTACTTAGTAGGACAAGTTTCCTTTAAAATCTGTAAGATTTTTCAAAGCATGTCTTGTTTCTCTTATTGTGGTTTTGTTTCAGATTTGCTGCAGCTATGAAGGATATGAACATATGGGTCATGAATGTAGTGCCTATAGACTCCCCAGATACTCTGCTAATAATCTACGAACGAGGTCTTTTCGGAATATATCATGACTGGTGCGAATCCTTCAGCACTTATCCTAGATCTTACGATCTTCTTCATGCTGATCATCTATTTTCCAAGCTTAAAAACAGGTGCGTCCTTTATGCAGTTTCTCTCTAAACTCTCCATACTTTTTTATCTTTATCGTGTGCCAACTGCTCCATGACGTGTACCGGTTTGCCCCCTTAAACATCACATGTCAGACTTTAGTTGGGTTGATTTTCAAAGGTGTTATTTTCTCTCACCAAATAGAATTTGGCAAGTGGCATTCAGTGGCACACTTGCATTTTGCCAAGTTAAACAATTTCGCAAGTTGAAGGGGGTATGGAGTCTAGTTGGGTTGATTTCTTCCTTCAAGCAGAAGTTGACAAGAGGCGTTTAGTGGCATTTTTGCAAAGTTAACGGAGGCAAAATGGTACAATTTGGCAAGTTGAATGGATTACGGAGCATTTTCAAAGATTAGGGGATAAAAGACTTTTTGAGCCAAGTTTCTTTGACCAAAAAGTTGGTTCATTTGAATATCCCATAAAGAAAAATTGACCTAAGAAAGTGATTTTGTGACAGGTGCAACCTAGTGCCGGTGCTGGTGAAATAGAGAAGATATTGAAGTCAATGCATTGGCAAGCGCATTCAAAGGACAACGAGGGCCTACTATACGTTGAAAAATCCATTTGGAGACCCCAAGATTGCGTGACTACAACGTCCGTCCACCTTTTCTATCGCCCTTTTTGTTTACTTGCTATTTGTATTTCATTGCAATTATATTTTCTGCTTTTTTGATCACTAACTCTTCTTTTTCTTTTTCGGAGAACTATACTGTATTCTTCAAAGAATGGTAAAGCACATATCTAGGCTACATTAATAACTCAGTTTCACTCCACTTCGGTCTAGATTAATAACTCAATTTCCTCTCCTATTGCATTCACAACACCTTTTTTTTGCTTATCTTGCATTTAATTCTCAAACCGTCTATTTTTTTTGAGCACATTGCTTCAGACTTTTCATTTGTATCTTCAAAACATCATACATTGTGCATACTTTTTTTTTAGTTCTTTCCAAACTTATCAAAATCTAATATGAAACCGGTATTATGCGTTTCTATTTGATTTGCTTCTGATAGAAATCTGCTACGAATCTTGTATGAATTTGATATAAATCTAATATAAAACTTGTTTGCACGTGGTATGAATGTAATATCAATATGGTATAAATCTAGTGTACACATGGTATAAATTGGTACAAAGAGAATCTTGATATATTTCTTTCAAAAAAAAAATGTTGGTACGTTGGTACAAATTAATATTTATTTGATTTCTTCCCAAAAAAATATTTTATAAAAGTTTTTAATTTTTCCGACTGGGTAATTTGTTGGTATAAAGTTATTTTTGTTTGATTTGCTTCATAAAATGTATTTTTATTGTTTTATCCAAATATCTCATGATTGAAACATTTCCATCTATCAAAGCTACCAGATTTATCCGCAACAAAATTCCCTTCTTGAAAGTTATGACTAAACTTCAAGTTTATGGTAGATAAAAATTCTCGATGATATTCCCGTCCCGGGATGATGAATTGGGCGTGCGGGGTGTGTTGGATATCCCATATTGCTTGGCTTAGAGCATAAATACTCTTTGTATTGATGAAATAACCCTAACCCTTTAAGGTGTCTTTTAAGGTTACATGTAGGTGTTTAACAGGGATGAGGTAGACTTCCAATGGCATGGTTTTAAAAACTGGGTTGGACCACCTGATTGGACTAGAATAGAACTAGTGACTGGTTCGGTCGATTTTCAGTTGGTTTCAAGGACAGTTAAAGACTGAAAGTTAACCGGTTGGATCAGAAATCAGCTTGTTCAATTAAAATCTATTCAACCAAATCATCTTAAAAATAAATTTTCAATATGGTGCATGTGACATTCGAATGCAATACTTCATACATCTCGATCAATGCATTAACCAGTTAATCTATGTCATTAGTCAATACTTGTCAATGTATATTATTTAACTTATATGTAATACCATATAAAACTTGGAAATTGTTGTAAACAAGACCAACACTTAAATTTTTTTATGGAAACACAACAATCATATTCAATATTTTTTATTTAATTTATTTTTGTAAACCGGTTTTACTATATGTGTATATACATGTAAATGTAATTTTCATTCACATTTTTATATAACAAAATAGTATAAAACTTTAAATCAAATAAACATTTATGTGATTTATATTTATATTTATTTAATATGCAATTTATATCCATCATCGTCTTTTTACAAACTAAAGATCTGCGATGCCATATAAAACTATATTAAGCTTTTATTTAATTTATAAATTTATGTAATTCCAAACTCAATTCGGTAAACACAAAACTTGTGACATTCCTTTTACTACAATATATTGTCTCCTTTATTTGAAGTATGAACTGTTTATTATGAATTATTAATATTAAATATTATTAACGATCAATTGCGGAGCTAAAAACCGAGTCCGGAGGGCGTAATTTCAATGGAGCGGCAAGTACCCGTGAATTTCAAGAAAATGAGGAAATGGTTATGATAGATAGTTCTTCTCAACAACACAATTAATCTCTAATGGAGGATTTGGTAAAACGAGGGAGAGGGGAAAAATACTCAATCCAATGATTCCCAAATTATTTACTCCAAAAAATGGGGTACCTCATATTACATTAACCAATAAATATTATTATTTTATGTATTTTTTATTTGTTTATCTTTTTTATTTGTATGTAATACGTGTATGTGTGTAAGAAATTAATATAATGTTAATAAAATATTAATATTTTAAAAGAATATTTTATGGGGGGGTGAAAAATAGAATAAATGGATGGAGCGAAAATATTGTAGATTTTATAAAATGTGGTTTGGGGAGAGATATGGGGAAACTATTGGATTTGCTAAATGTTAGGATTAAACTTTAATTTAGGATCTATCATATTGAATTCGTTGAAGAAAACATAAACTTTAACGGAAGCATATCTGAATTAATCATTACCGGCTTAAGACGAAGAACCGAAGAACCTGATGAACGAACACCGGGAGGAGACAGCCTTCCAGAGGATGGAGGTAGGGAGTCAAAGGAAAGCACCAAAACCCATTACTATCCTATGGATACCAACTTCCTTATATAGAAAACTGAATGTGATAAATTACCATATTACCCATTCACTGAAATGGTATTTACACACTAGGCTCTACACTTTTATTTCCTATGTTGGTCCCTTGGAAATAGACAACACGGGTCAGAGGGGGATGAATGACACTTTTTCATGGAAAAGCAGTTTGGCAATTAAAAATTCTTCGGATCCGGACTCCGGTTTGGTTCCGGATGCAGACAGATAATATGAACTTTGAATTAAAATTGCACAAACGATTTTATCCTGGTTCGGCCCCGCCTACTCCAGTCCCCAGAATTCCTGCTGGGCTTTACTCCACTAAATGATTCCTTTGCGGGTAGGAATCAAGCCTTTTACAAGTTGTCTCCGA
>CAOJBJ010095877.1:0-24051 GCA_948291685.1 Euphorbia celastroides
TCTAGCAACAAGTTAGAAGTTAAATCTGTTGTAATCTCTTTTCACGTTTTGTGAAGAGAAGAATTGAAATTTGCTTTGTAAAACTGAGTGAACTGTTGGAGAGGGTATCCAACAGTTGGGTTAGAGAATAGGAGAAAGAGGAGGGTACTCGTTCTCTGAAAAACTCTGTAAGAAGGCTTCTCCTCCGATAAGGAGACACTAGTGGATTAAAGCTCGGAGAGGGTATCCGGGGACTGGAGTAGGCATAAGCTGCTGAACCAGAATAAAATCTCGCTGGTGATATTTTCTTACTTAGTTTTTAAACTAACCCACTGAATACTCAGTGACGCTGATACATCAGTGCACACATTCATCGAGCATTTAAATCCTTCACACAGAAAAGCACGCTGAGACTAAATCTCTCAGTACGTGTTGTGTCAGCATCAGCGGAAACTAGTCTTCGCTGATCAGAGTGGGTGTCTTTAAAAGATATTAAAAAGACTGCATTAAATTATTTTTTAAAAGCCAAAAAGTCATTCACCCTCCCTTTGACACGTGTTATATTGCCTAAAGGGACCAACAGGAGCCACTAACGATTTCTGTTGTGATTAATGTCTTCCACAAGACATAATTACTAGAGTCCAGCTTGATAGGAAGCTGATGGGAGTTAGAGGGAGCAACGACAACTGTTGGAGACGAAGCTAATGAGCTGGTTGTGGTGGTACTGGTTGCTATGGGTGAAGTCATAGTGACAATTGATGGCAAAAAGAAAGGAACAATGGTAATTGAATGGAGTGGCGAAGGCGATTAGAGGGTGACGGGTGCAATGAACCCAGTGCTCAGATACCATTAAATAGCTGCAAATAATTGAGGGGAAGAAAGCACACTAAACGTGTGTTTGAGCATGCATTATATACAATTAGAGTTTAGTACAATAATTACAAAAGCAACCTTACACAAACTAGGAAAATAATTTGAATTAAATATATGGGAAATTAACAAGAATAATCAGTACCAATGACTTATTTGCATTATTGTCCAACAGCTAAACTATTGATAAAATTATCTTCTTCAAGTTTGCTTTTGCATTGTATACGTTCTCCTCTCCCCCTTGGGCTTTCTGGATTAATTATCCCCCATGGTTCTTTCATCATTCGGTTTTTTCTCCTTTTTTCATCTGATTCCTCTCTTTTGTGACCTCTGCTCTCCTCTTTCAATTTTCGCTCTTTCAATTGGATGGAGTTGCATATTTGTATTTCAGTTTTCAAATTGGATGTCGATTCTTCAACTCTCAATCGATTTTCAATTTCTGATCTAATTTTTTGTATTAATTGTTTTGATCAATTTTGTAATGGAGATAATTGCAGCTCCGGTTCGTATTAATGCGTGATATTCAATTAAAGATTTGTTGATTCAATATAATCAGGTGATTTGCTAATTTCCAGATCTTGATCTATTATTCGATTATCGTACTACATTTGATTGAAAAGCAATCCTCTAATTTGTGGATGTTGTCTTGTTTATTCAAATATGTACTGACTTCTTGCGTTTTGTTTTGCATTGATCTTTTTTAGTTTGGATTATAGATCTTTGATTCCAACAATGAATCCAAATAAGAGCAGAGAAAAAGAGAAAGAAATTGAACATAATAATTTGACAAAAGAAAGGAAGAAGATGACGAAGGTGTACAAATGATGCAATTATAGGGATTCATGTATATTAAATGTGAAAAGATACCCCGCACACAAGATGTTTGATAAAATGTTTATTCAGTATGTAAGGGATATGTAATGCATATGTATTGAATATGTAATGGCTATGTAAGGCTATGTAATGGTTCTGTAACTCATATGTAAGGGATGTGTACGAGACATTTATTGTTTTTTTGTATTAAAATCATTTTTGGAGTTTTTGTAAGTGTTATGTAATAGATATGTATTGGACATGTATTGCAATCTATGTATAGTTAGATGAGTTCTCAACCAGTTCGAAATTATATGTAATGCAAATGTAATGAAAATGTAAAGCATGTGTAACACATATGTACAACGTTTGTTATGTATGTAATGCATATGTAATGAGTATGTATATACAACGTATACAATGACATTTTTAGAGCTTTTGTAAGTGATATGTAATAGATATGTATTGGACATGTATTGCAATCAATGTATAATCAGATGAGTTCTCAACCGGTTCGAAATTATATATAATGCAAATGTAATGAAAATGTAAAGCATGTGTAATGCATATATACAACGTTTGTATTATGTATGTAATACATATATATTTACAACGTATTGAATGCAAATAGTTTGGTTGTTTGGTCTTTGTATAGGCTGAGTTTCTCTTAGTCGGTATGGACCTGAATCTAAACTTCATTTTAGATTATTTTTGCAACTCACCCTAAATATATTCCTAACAAAAAGAAAATATAATTTTTTTATAAATAGTAAGTACCATAGAGTTTCATTTTGGATCATTTCAAACATGGTTTGATTCTTTTTTTTTTATTAAAACCGAGAACTCGAAGGGTAAAAGACCGGACATCCCAACTAGGTTGGCACCCCCGAGAACCTAACCCCAAAACCCCGAACCCGAAAATATATTAAAAAAGGAGAAAAATTACAAGAAAATTATTTCAAAAATGGTTTGTAATTATAATTATTATTACTATTAGTAGTATTAGTATTAGTATTAGTACTATTACTTATGCGTGTTTTTCCATAAACATACATGTATTTTCTTGTTATCACGAAACTATTAATACATCTATTTCTATTCTCTTTCTAAATTGATTAATAAATATTCGTTTTCTTGCAGTTTTTTTTTTGTCTTTTTCTATTTTTTGAATATTTTCGAACCATAGATCTCCCACGTACATATTGGTAGGTGTACAAACTGAGCTACGCCCCTTCGGTTCTTTCTCTTTTTCAATATTTTTAAGTTATTCATGAGATGTCTCTTGCAACTATCTTCTGTTCTTAAAGTGTTCACTGCAATGGTATATGAATGCTCTTAGTAGGACTGGTTATTAGGGTGTGCAAGTGCACCAACCGCACAAGGCCCCGACATTAAGGTGGCCCCGACATTCAGCGGCAAGGGAGTGCTTCTATGCTTGAGCGCTCGAACCACTAGGGATCGAGTCCGTTTACCAACGCTAATTAATTTTCTTCCTTAAGTGTCCCTCTATCAATTCTAATTATCTTTCTTCCTTGATTGAGTTAACTCACATGCACAGTTGCACATTACATCTTTCATCCTCCTTTTTTCCAGTATTCCACTTAATATTCCATATTTTCCAATGATTAGTATTCTTTTCTATATTTAGCATATTAAATATTTCTTACCCTAATTTTAGTTATAATAATCTATGATCAAATTTTTTATGAAAACACTTATTAATTAAGTGTTAATCTAAACTTATATAAAGTTTCTCGATTTGTTCAAGATACTATCATTTTCTCACCATAACAATAATTTTGAATTCAAATTTTCTTTTTACTCTTCTAATTAAAATTTTCTGATAAAAAAATTAGTATTGCAATTTTACTTTTTTTTAACAAAGACGGGTCTACTTTTCAAGTTTTGCACAGGACCTCAAATTTCCGAGACGGCCCTCACTCTTAGTTACCATTCCATTTCAAATCCGCTGTTAGTATGTTTCTCATTACTTCTTCTTGAGTTAAACTACTTAGTTGTAATAAAACGTTTAGACTACTATAGATGTAATGAATCAAAAGAGATAACGAACAAAAAATTTGTTATAAAAGATAAGAGGAACATACTACCAAACCATTTGGCAATTACACAACAGAGAAAATTAAGTACCGATGTGTCATCTTCTTGGCCCTTTTCTCTCTGAGAATTAGGGTTCATTGTGCTTCCTTGGTCTCTTGTGCTAGAACCTTGTTTCGGTCGCTATGCCTTTTACTGAGCTAACTCATCTACTTGAAACAGTAAAGCTTACTGCTGATGAAGCTATTGGTTTGGAAATCAATAAGGAAATGAAGGAGAGAGTGCCCGATAATAATAAGCATCTATTGGTCGGCAAATGGCTCTCAAAAAAACCTTTTAATCTGAAAGTGATGTCTCGAGCATTGCAGGTAGCATGGAATCTTCGGAGAGGGTTTCTGTTGGAGTTGGACTTTGAATTAGTAAGAATCTGGATATTAAGAGATTTGATAAGATACGTTTCGTAGAGATAGCTGGTTATTTAGAATTTCAAATTGCAGATTTTTTATTTAATTATTTATTTATTAGCTTTATGATTCCTATTTTTTTAGCTAATTGCAGTTGTTGCAAGCTCTATAAAAAGAGCTTCTTTAGCTTTTATTATACATGTTAAATAAAACCATTTTTTGTTGCTCCAAAATTCTTTATGCTCATTTCAATTTCTTTTTTATTGTTTTCATGCTTTTAAAAACCAACATAGTATCAAAGCTTTCTTCTTTCGGGACCTGTCAATAGAAGCGAGCGATGACTATGCAACAAGAGGTGAACCATTGATGATTCAAGAACAACAAGAAGAGCCGTGTCGATGAAAAAATGATTTAAGACCCCGAGGCGGAGAGTAAGTCTACTTAGGGACCGAACTCCGGAACATATCGTTGTGCATTTAATATTTTTTGCCTTTACATTTGTGTTTTTGTTGTTTCAATTTCAAGGACTTGAAAGTTGCTGAAAGGCCTTGAAACAACATCTCAAATCCTTGGCGCTCTCATTACTTCTGCAATTATTTGGCATACTCTATTCACCCCCCTCTAGAGTATTGTTTATTTTATCCTTTTTACTTTAAATTAGTACTAGAGCGAGGCTCAACTTTTGTGATCTAAGCGTCTGTTGAGAATTTTGTAGAAAAGGAATTATGCAATCTACAGGAAATGGTGGATTTTCACAAGGAAGATCAACCAACCGACCTTCATTGTTATGCGGAACAATTTTTCTCACTGGAAATCATTGATGCAAATGTTCGTAATTGATGAAGATATCGAGTTGTGGGAGAATATATATAGTGGACCGAAAACTCCAACTGAATCCATAGCCATTCAACCCAAAGCGGAATCTGATTATAATCAGAATGATCTCAAAATGAGTTCAAAAAATTACAAGGCCATAAAGGAACAAACTCATGGTAACCTTTAAAGGAACAAGCCAAGTAAAGGAATCCAAAATCAGTTTTTTTATGAGGTAGTATGAACTATTTATGATGAAACCCGAGGAATCCGTTCGACAAATGTTTAAAAGGTTTACTCAAATTGTAAACAACTTGAAGCTCTTGGAAAGTCTTTCACCAGTGAAGAAAAAATTGAGAAAAATCCTTAGATGCCTACCGAGAGATAAATGGAGACAGAAGGTCATGACAATTGTGGAGGCTCAAGATCTTAAAAGACTCTCACTTGATGACTTGTTAGGAAAATTAATTACTCATGGGATGGAACTCAATGAGGAAGAGGAATTGCCGTCAACTTCTGCTCCCAAGACCTTAGTACTGAAATCTCATGAGCATGAAAGCTCGGATGATGAGGAACATAGTGATGATGAAGGAGATCCCTTTGCTATGCTTACCAAAGGACTTAAATGTATCCTAAGGATGAATAAGCAATTCAAAAGATACAAAAGGGATCACTTCACATCACCATGCCATAAACTTAAGTCCCCTAAACCTATAAATAAAAATTCTACTATGACTTGCTTTGATTGTGGCAACACAAAACATTTAGTCAAAGATTGGCCCAATCGAAAAAGAACTCTGTTCAACAAGAAGAAACCAAAGAAAGAAATGGTGGCTGCATGAAGTGATTAAGAAACCAGTGACAAAGAAGAGGATAAAGCCAACTTATGTTTGATGGCAAACTAGGAAGAATCAAAAGAAGAAGAACTCGATATAATGGTAAAAAATCTCGTCTTAAGCCCTATAGAAGTCCTTACTAAGTTTGTTAAAAATAAGATTTTAGGTAAGGAGTGTTTGATGCAAGAGATAGATTCTCTTAAAACACGTCTAAGAGATCAGGTAAGCATCGAGACTAAACTAGTAAAAGAAGCGGATGAGTTCAAGACTTTTCATTCACCCCTTGACAACCAATTCCAAGGTCTTGGAAGAATAAGTAGTAATGCACAAAAACCGTATTCAAGAACTTGAAATTGAAGTTAAGAAACTGAATAGATGTGTCATGAAAAACTGCATTCTCTTTCCAGGTTTTTTGGTTTTCATCAGAATTTTAAATAAGTTGCTTGGTGGTCAGCAAATGAATTTGCACAAAACCGAGTCGGGATACCAAAACTCACCTGTACATAACAAAGAAGTGACCCAAAAATCATAAGAAGCACATTCCAAGTGAGATTAAGAGATAAAATCCAACAAGTTTGGTTTTTGAAGGGAACCTGACCAGCAAATATGAAATATCCTGAGTATGAATCTAAATATAATGTTTGGACGTGAAAGGGAAGATGTTTTTTGTTTTGTAAAAAGAGAAAAAATTTATATTGGATAGTGGCTTCTCAACATATGATATGAAAAGCTTCTTTATTCTCAATTTTAAAGAAACAATCATCAAGATCAATTACTCTAGGAGACAAAGGAAAATGCAGTATCATTTGCCATTAGAAAACTTGGAAACAACTCAATTAATTCCATTGAAGATGTATGCTTAGTTGATGGCTTGTGGTACAACTTGTTATCCATTTCTTAATTGTGTGACAACGGCAATAAGGTGATCTTTGAGCGAGAGAATTGTGAAATTCAAAATTCCAAAACAGGTAACATTATTCTAACTAGTCCTAGATGTAATAATGTTTGTGATTTATCCACTAACGATCTTTCAGAAAAGACTTTAACCTGTCTCAAGGCCTTAGCTGAAGATTCAAGGCTTTGGCATAGAAGACTAGGTCACATCAACATGCATACTTTACACAAGTTGTCTTCAAAAGAATTGGTAAGGGGTCTTTGAAAATTGAACTTCAAGGATCATACAGACTTGTGTCATGCATGTGTAAGAGGTAAGCAAACCCGAACCTCATTCAAGCTGAAAAAACATTGTAAGTACCTCTAGACCTATTGAAATTTTTCATATGGATTTATGTGGAAAAAATGATAGTGAAAACACCAAAACGTAAGCAATATATCCTTGTTGATATTGATATTTTTGAAGATTTACTTGGGTGTTCTTTTTGCGAGAAAAATCTAAAGCATTAAAGGAATTCTCTAAACTATGCAATGAGTTACAAGTTGAAAAGAATGTCCCCATTGGATTCATTTGCACCGATCGACATCTACCTCGAACTCCATAATAAAACAGTGTAGTTGAGCGGAAAAATAGAACCTTGGAGGATATGTCTTGGACAATGCTTTTGAGAATGAACTTCCTTAAAATATTTGGGCTGAAGCTATTAAAACTGCAAATTAAATTTTTAATAGATGCTTGAGTCGGCCTATCTTGAAAAAGACACCATTTGAGCTGTTCAAAGGTAGAAAACCGAAGATTTCCTATTTTAAACCATTTGGGTATAAGTGTTTCATTCACAATAATGGTAAGGATAATCTTGGTAAGTTTGATGCTCATAGTGATGAAGGTATTTTTCTTGGTTATTCCTCAACTAGTAGAGCATATCATGTTTTAAATAAGCGTACAAAATGTGTTGAAGAAAATATACATGTGGTTTTTGATGAAAGTGATAACGAAGTCTTAAGTGAAAGTGTTGCAGATTTGAGATTAAACAGGAATGGAAATAATCAAGAGGAATATTCGTCTGATAAGGAGGATTATCCTCAAAAGAATAATATGCAAGGGATAATAAACGATGTGGATCAAACTCATCAAGGCCTTGAACCTCTTCTTCCGGACCTTGAAAGACTCTTTCAAGACCTTAGCCTTCGAGAGGAAACAAATGAGGAACCTGAACCTCAAGACCTTGACGAATCTTATCAAACGGAGGCACCTCCACCAGATGAGCAACCTTAAGGCCTTGAATCTGAACCTCAAAACTTAAATGTGAGATTCTTTCATCCTCTCCCGAAGCACCTATAACTCTTACAAAGCTAAAGAGAAGATTCAAACATGCTTCATCCCATCCTCCATCATACATCATTGATTAATCTAAATAGGATATCTTGATTCGATCTCATCTCAAAATACTTTTTTCCTTTTACGCTTTTGTTTCTCTTGTATAACCTAAGAACTATCTTGAAGCTTTGAAAGAAACCGATTGGATTGGTGATATGTAAAGCGAACTGAATGAGTTCAAGAGAAAAGAGTGTGGACATTGATGCCTAGACCCGTAAATCATTCTATAATCAGAACCAAATGGATTTTACGAAACAAGGCTCGACTAGTTGCACAAGGCTATAATCCAGATGAAGGTATCAATTATGAGGAGACTTTTGCTCCCGTTTATCGTTTAGAATCCATTCGTATGCTTCTTGCATTTGCATCCTTTAAAATGGATGTTAAGTGTGCATTTTTAAATGGTGTTTTACAAGAGGAGGTTTATGTGACACAGCCACCTAGTTTTGAAAATGAACAATTTCTGAATCTTGTTTACAAACTTGATAAAGCTCTTTATGGTTTCAAGAAAGCCCCTCGTGCATTGTATGTGAGAGCAAGTGATCTTTTTCCTTCCTTCGAGGCATCTTTTCTTTTCATACGGTTGTACTATTTTACTTTTCAAACTTCCAACCGATTTTGAAAATCCCGATTTTGGACAACTCACTAGGGATAGGAATTTATTCCAAAAGTCCATTTATAAAAAAATTTGTTAAAAATATGGCCTCAAACCTATGCTTGGGCCAAGTGTCGTGGAGTCGCCCTTTGATTCAGATCTATCACCAAATTAATCAAGTCAAATGTTCCTAATTAACATGTTTCTAAATTAGTTCTATAGCAGTTCTAAAAGAGGAATAAAAGCATTCTATAACTTCCTAATTCATGCAATTTAATTGTAATCCTAAAAGGGAAATTTCCCGAATTAGTTTTATGATTTATTTACATATTAGACAAGGCTAAAGAGGTAAGTTTTTACATGCTTTACTTATTTTACAAAACAAGAAAAAATTAATTTTTGGAAAAACACTAAAAAGGAATTATCTTACAAGAAATGGAAAATTTACTGTTTTGGCAAAACCGATTTTGGAAAGATACCATACGAACTCGAAACGACACCAATAGAAAAATAAAACCACTTTAAAACAGTCTCGAGACTCCAGGAAACAAGATAGATTTAAAGTTTTTTTTGGTAATAACCACAGGTATTCTGAACCCACCTTTGGCGGTATCCGACTAATCCTACTCGACCTGATTGCGGATTAAGTCTTAAAGTCTCCCAGCGGGTGGTGGGGTTCGAAACCGTGACCATCAGATCACCAGCAGCTCCGCTCTGCCAACTGAGCTACCACTCGTTTTATCTTCCGTGAGTTTTATCTTTTTTTATACAAATCTGTTTGGGGCGATTAAGGACTTTTTAGAAAACGCATTGGGTGTGGTATAAAGGAAAAGGGTAAAGTACAAAAATGTACCCTGTGCTTTTCGCCATTTTAAAAACGGGGTTTGTGCTTTTTTCTCCAAAAAGGGTCTATCCTTTTCAGAGTTAGCAAAATGAGGACTTTCGTTAATATGTCGTTAATTTTGATAAACTGGCCAAGGGAATTTTTGGAAAATCATTTTTTTATCCAATTAACACCTAACCCTAACCCATATACCCTTAATCTCTAATTAAATATCCTAACCCTGATTAATTCCTAATTAATTAAATCTCAACCCGCCGGAAAATCAAACCTGCGGGAAAATTGAACCCGCTGGAAAATGACGTACACACTGGAAAACGCCAAACTTGCCGGAAAATGCCTGGAATTATTGGAAAATGTTGGGAAACGCCAGAATTTGAAATAAATTGTCAGATATGAAACAAAATCGAACGAAACCTTAGGATAAATCACCAATGGCCGGTAAAAATGAAGACGTTGATCTAAAACTCACAAGATATCGACAATGAACGCATCTGAAACTTAGACGCAACGGGGAAGGGGATTCGATAGTGAAAGGGGATTCAACGGCGTTTTCAGGCAGTGACAGTTTCTTGCGATAAGGGGGGAGAAGAGGAGAGGAAGAACGATTTTTCCGGCCTAATCTATTTTGATCGCGCAAAAGTCATTTTCCGGTGTCGATATATCATTTTCTATCAGTTTGTTCTCGCCAGTGAGTTGTCGGCACCGTCATTGGCAGTTGTTGGCTGAAGTTGGAGTTAGGGTTAGAGTTATTGGGTAAATGGGTTAGGTTATTAGGGTTTATGAGTAATTGGGTAAAAAGGGGTGAAATTTCCAAAAACGCCCTTGGCCACGTCAGCATTTAACTGAATTTGGATGGAAAAGTATGTTTTTGCTAGATATGGAAAGCACAAACCCTTTTTGGGGAAAAATAGCACAAACCTCGTTTTGAAAAAGGCGAAAAGCACATGGAAATTTTTTGTACTTTACCCAAAGGAAAATTAGGAGGAAAAAGTTGCAGCAGCCAAAACCAAGAGAAAAACAATGAAACCTCAAACATGTCAAATCTGGAATGCGATTTAGAATGGTATATTGAATTTATGCATGGTATAAGGTTGTTTTTCGGTATAAAGCATGGAAAATCACAATCGATCATGGCACATCATTAGAAAATATGCCAAATCATGGTATTATACAACAACAACATGTGATTATCATGGATGATTATAGAGCTAAGGCCTCAGGTCACCTACCTCGAATCCAAACTTTTGTTGAATCAAGATTTAACTAGGGTTAAACACAAAATCCCTCGAACCGCTCCAAGCCATAAACCGATCCCAAGAGTCTTCTAAAGTGACTGAATTTCATTAGAAATAATTTCTACTCCCAAGCTAAGCTTATTTCTAGAGAGTGTTTTGATGAAAATTTGTGAAAGAAACCGAAAAGAGCGATTTTTGGGTTCTTGAATTTTGGCTAGGGTTTTTGTAGTTACAGGATTGGATATCTTTTGGGAGTGGCGAGGACTCTTGATCCTAACTAGGTTGGCACCAAGTCGAGAAATCTATGAGAAAGTTCCTTGGGTTGTGAAAGAACGATGAAAAGTGAGAATTTCAGGTGTTTTAGGGATTAGGAATTGTGAGATTTCGGTGGAGAAGACTAGGTTTCAATTTTTTGGATGTGTTTCTAGAGATTTCATGGTGAATGGGAGGGTTTTAGGTCAAAAATAAGGGATGGAATTGAATGAGAAAACAAAAGAGGAAGTATTGCTAAAGTGAGAATGGGAGAGCTTATTGCTTGAGAATTCGTGCTTCAAAGTTGGGACCTCGAATTTTGAGAACAAGAGGGGTATTTATAAGGTTTAGAGGGGTTTAAGGTAGCTTAGAATCAAAGCAAGTTTACCTAGGGCCTATTCGGGAAGTCTCGGTGTTAGTCGCTTGATTTTCAAGCCACCGGGGAGGTGTTAGGCGTGGTAGAAGTGGGTAGCCATGCCTACAACCCACAATAGCTCTTTCGGGGCTATTCGTGGTCTGATTCGAGCCCGATTTGACCCAAATCAGTCTTGAACGCAAAATTTGTATGTAATGGTATATGTTTGAGGGTTTGGTTTCATGGAGAAAAGTTTCGGTCTTTTGGGACGCTCACGGTTCGACAATTTTCATATTTTGGGCTCTATTGACATCCAAAAATATCTGAATCAATTTGAAAGGTGATAAATGAATGAAATGGGATAAATTTGGGTATTTGGATGAGGTTGGTTGGGTTCTAGTGATTTCTCTCTCCTGAGATTCATTGTTCGTGACTTGTCAGCAGTATCTCATTTTGAGTTCAACCTTGCTTTCAACCCTTATAATCATACAAAATCGGATCCAAGGAAGTCTATATTAGTTATGGGTTCATCATAGGCCCTAGATAAAAATCTAGTGTTCATAGTTGCCCCTGGTGTGCAAAGTCTGCAAAACAGGTTTTACGGTCTATAGTACACGATGGTGAGTAGTTATGAGAAGGGTGGAGAGGACGTACCTAGTCCTCAAGTTGATCAAGAAGACAACCTACGTGTGAGGAGTTATTCCTTGATTGACGAGATTTTTGAAAAAAATATTCTTTTTGCCCCTTCGATCAAGAATAAATCTGAAGCTAAAGTGGAGCTAGTTCTACTACCGATGCAAATGTCAACAACCATCGAGAGAAACTTGTTTGAAATGTTCAACTACTGATGTAGATGTCGACGGCTTTGAAGGTTTTATTATCGATGCAGATATTGATGGCTTTGAAGGTTTTACTACCGATGCAGATGTCGATGGCTTTCTGGAAAAACTTGGTTGGAATGTTGAACTACCAATGTACATGTCGATCGCTTTCTAGAGAAACTTAGTTGGAAGGTTCAACTACCAATGTTGATGATCGATGGCTTTTCAGAGAAACTTATCTAGAAGGTTCTATTATTGATGCAAATATCGATGGTTTTCCATGAAAACTTGGTTGGAATGTTCTACTACCGATGCAGATGTCAACGACTATCCATGAATTCAATATGTGTTTGTTCAGTCAAACTTCAAAATTGTAGATGGAATATTCTTATGGTGGGCCCAATTTTCCACTAAATTCAAACTCACCCCTCCATTTCACCTCATTCTTCATTTTCTCTTTCTCTCTCTAAATTTCAAATTCTCTCAAAATGCTCAAGAAGCTCAAGCGTTCTCAATGCATGCCCAAATTTCCCGAGGGTGCGGTCCAACCTCCACGTGAAGGTGAGGGTATCAATTTCTTGTCAGTTGGTCAAGCTTTTGGCATCTCCGAGGGTACTTACCACGGAGTGGGATTTTCCGATTTGCCACCTCCCGTGCTAGATGAGAGGCATCATGTTTCTTCCAAATCCGTAAGTCTTCCATTTCTTTCCTTGAACTGGCTCAATCTCATGGAAATTCTTGAATTTGTGTCTTCATGGAACTTTAGGTTTAGAACTTTAATTTGTGAATGAGGCATGATTTGGTGTAATTAATGGTTAGAAATGATGGGTTTAAGGATATGTAGTGTAGAAATGCTTTTTATTTGAAGTGGGTACCCCGAAAAATGACATGATTGAACCCGGATTGATTTTGGCCAAAATCACCTTGAAAAGACCCTTGCTAGGCGTGACTGTGAGTGCCATGCCTACCAATTTCTAGGATGGGGATGCCATGCCTACCAATTGATAGGCATGGGGATGCCACAGCTAGATGCAGGCAAATTTTTTGGTCGACTTTCCTTGCTGAAATATATACAAACGAACTCTAATTGCCATGAAATTTTAGGGAATGATAGATTGACATGTTCTTAACATCTTGTGTGAATTTCAGGTCATTTAGAGAAAGGTGGTTCGGTCTCTTTCCGAGGAACCTAACTGGTGGCGATATATGTCGGAGGACTACAAGCAACTTGTGACTGACTTAGGTTGCGAGTTCCTATCTTTCAAGTATGTGAGCACTCCATTTACTCCATGACGTGGTCTCACGACATTGATCTAGACGTGGTCAGACACTATGCATACCATTCATTTCCCAACTGGAGAGCATACCATCACCACATCAAATTTTGTTGCCATCACTAGGGTACCTTCTGAAGGAGAGCCAATTTAGTTCAATGCTCTTCCCTCTAGGAATAAGTTGAGACTACAGTGTTACATAAAGCTAGTTGGTGTTGCCCCTATTAATAAGAAGCTTGTTTACGGCAAACTTGCAGAATTACTGAACTACCAACCCTCCGCGTAATGAGACTTCGGGAGAGCGGTATGTGAGATTTTTCTTGCTATGCACTTTGTTAGCTTTGTAATTTCCTACGGGATAGAGTTCTGTGGAGCTTGGACTCTTTTCTGGATTAATTAATTTGGAGGATAGCCGATCATGGAATTGGGGAAGGGTGATCTTGGGATAGCTTTACTTTACACTTGACATGTGGTGCGGGTGGACCACCATTCGGTCATGGAATATACTCTACTTCTTATGTTAAGTTCCACATTTTCTCAAACTTCTTCATTTCCATTGTTTGCTGACACCGAACTTTCAGATATGGGCTATGGAGTATGCATTCTTCCCCATCACTAATGTTGCTGACATGAAGAAGTGGTTGAAAGAAAACCTCGATCCTCAAGTGCTGGCAAAATGGTCCCACAGTTCGTGGAGTTCAGTATATAAGCCTTAAGAGTATTAGCGCTGATGCCTCAGCCGTATTGTCTTGACTCAAGTACTTGTTCTATTTATGACCGAGGTGCTTCAGATCTCTTTGCTTGACTGAAACTTTTATAATGTAGGTGGATCCTGATCCTTGGAATTACGTTCCACATAAGGCAATTGTGGCTCAGGCTCACATTTTTTATCATCGGTGATTGGTCATGGAGAGCCCTAATAACGATGAGTGGTATCTCGGTCACAGAAAGAGGGACTAGGAGAAGGGCAATCTTGATAGACCTATACCCTCTGAGGCACTGACCTTTTATTTCTGTCTACATATGATCCCACCTAGTCCTTGAAGAGCACTAGTCTTCGAAGAGGGAGAGGAGGTTCCTTCGATTCGGCGGATTCGTTATTCTCATCATATAACTCGCTTTCTTCCTGCTAGTCAGGTAAGCCTCTTGTTCACAATCTTGCACTTTGCTCTACTTTTTATGCTTTATTTTCTTGTGTAGGCACATAGAGTTTCCCCTGAGCTGGAGACTGAGGCTATTGCGGGTCTTGTTGATTCTGCACCCAGTGCTGGTTCTCGGGATCGTTGAGTCCGGAGCAGTAGTGAGATGATTCCTTCTTCTGAGCACACCAGTCATTCAACGGGTATAGATTCAGTTGCTCCATTGATTCATAGTAGCTTTGCTTATCCTTCCCCTTCAAAGTTTGAGCTACCTAGATATAGGCATGCTCTAGAGCTCGTTCCTTTACTACCCTACATTGGCGATCTATTATGACTCCACTGGATGCCACACATCAGTTCTGAAGGCTTTGGTTAATTCCCTGACTTGTTAAATTGTCTGATATCCTTGTTTTACAGATTCCACGACAGCAAGAAGAGGAGATGTACATACTTCAAGTTCACACTAGCTCACTCCTTTCGATTGATACTTCTGCACGCTCACTCCTTTGAGTCGATCCTGTCCTAGTTAAGACCGGCACCACCTAAGTGGGATCGGCACAACCCAAATAGCGTCGACCCATGGAAAATATTCGGCCCATCTTTCCCCCTCCCCCCATGTGGGCCCCTTGGCCCATAAGTCTTTGATAACTTCACACACCCCTAAAACCCTACCTTTTAATATATATACACCTCCCAATCCACTCATTTGGGGACCCTTTTCACTCACTCTTATCAAAAATTTTATGATCGACGGGTAATTAATCATACCTCAACATGTGCCACTCATTTGGTATAATTTAATTAGTCAAATGGAGAACATAAATAGGCAAGAAAATAATAGCAAATGGATACAAGGATTTAATGTGGTTCGGCCAACACTACCTACATCCACACCGATGATCAAAGAAATTTCACTAAGAATAACTGGAGATTACACGACCACTCAAGTGTTTATACTCCAACTTGATGATCCAAATACACCTAGAGAAATTCACACAGTAGAATAACAGTCTACTAATCTTAACTCTCTCTCAGCCTCACCAGGCTCTCAATTAACACTTCCCCATTAATTAATTTGAGCATATATTCTTGGCTTATCTTACTGAGTTTTATAACCAATTCTTTGTTGAGTAATTCAAAAAAGCATTACTTACCCATGTTGACAAAACAAGAAAAAAATAAGAAATTCGACACCTACAACATTTGGTAGCTGCCAACCAATATACTCTCTCCTTTCCTTTTCTACTTTTTCTTTTTTTTTTTTTCTTTACATTAGTTTCAAATTACAATAATTACTCTATAATCTCCACCTTGATTTGCAATTCCTCCTGATCGTTTTTTGCACCATTTTTAGACACTACAAATATCCGACAAGTCCCTATACCCGAACTTGACCATAGAAATATCCCATAGCTTCTTTATCATAGAAGCAATTCTTCCCCTATTTTCATCTATCTCCAATGATTATTTTTTTGATGCACACTCCCTTCCATCAAATTAGGTTCAACCAAACCTCCAATTTAACTAATCGGATGTCCTTCACCTGATGCATTAGCACATTCCACCAGAGTGATTTTTGTTAAATAATAGAGGCCTCGAATGTTTTTCCCTTTCATGAAATTGCGGCACCTTTAGGTAATCTCAAGACTCCACCTTGAGCTGAAAACCAATAACCCCGGGACTCGACTCAACGAAATAAGATTCTTCTACAACTCTAGAACATGTTGAACCTTTAATGTTCTAGTTATTCCAATATACATCTTGATTTCGATTGTACCAACGCCAACTACCCAGAGTTCCTGGCCATTTCCAAGTAGTAATTTTTCACCATCGATTCCTCGATAAGTAGAAAGCTAGTGTTTATTGGGTGACATATGGAAGGTACGTGCAAAATAAAAAAAAGAGGCATCTCCAATGATTTCGCTTGACACTGCTAGTACATCAACGACACATGCAAAACTACTTTCTCACGTGACAAAATTTGTCTCACTGCAGGAATCATGCGAGTCACTATCCCCTTTATCTTTCTACTTTGGACGGTCTTTTCTTATATGCCCAATTTCATTATATTCGTAGCATCTAACTTTCTTGGATTCGGACTTCTTGCCTCCGGACCACTTTCCCTTAGATCTACCTCTAGCACCAAAACCCGAGCCACATCCTCACTTTCATCACCATCAATTTTCTTATTCACCTCCTTTGAATTTAATGCTGACTTGACACTGTCCACCGTAATAGAGTCCTGACTGAAAATTACGGTGTCAATGATATTCTTATACAAGGACAGAAACTTGCACAACAATATCATCTCCTGGTCTTCTTCTTCAATTTTCACATCAATGTTTCCAGGGCCAAGATTATCTTACTGAATTCGTCATGATAATCTTCCGCCGATGATCCTTCTTGCATTCAGAGAGAATATAACCATTGACTCAAATATAACAAGTTGGTGAACGACTTGGTCATATATAGTGTTTCCATCTTCTTCCATAAGCCAACAATGGTCTTTTCTCCAGTGAATTCTCCTAGAATATTGTTAGAAAGACACAACAAAATCGAACTTCATGCTTTCTCGGCAACCGCCTCAATTATATTAAGATCATATTTTCATATCAAAGCGTCCACTCCTTCAAGAGTCTTTGACAATCCTTGTTGAACCAACAATGCCTCCATTTTGATTCACCATAAATTAAAATCATTCTTTCCACCAAACTTCTCCACTTTATATAACATCGCTAACTAATGATCACCATACCGATTTTAAATTAAATGTTCCAACAAAACTCCAACAACAAAAGAGTAAAAATTGCATCAAAACAACACCGATACCAAACTTTCTTTGAGCATCAGATTTTTATACTGGGCCTATGATGAACCAATATGTGATATCGACTTGTTTGAATCCTATTTTGTTTGATTATAAGGTTAGGAAGCAAGGTTGAGCTCAAAATGTGAGAACTACCGAAAAGTCGCCAACCGATGAATTCCGGGAGAAAGAAAATCACCCACGTACAAACCAACTTCATATTCCACATCCATTTCCCTCCAATTATCCCATTTCATCCTATTTATTAATCCAAGAGTGGTTCAGGGCATTTCAATTACAAAAGAAGAGCCAAAATGTCAAAATTATCGAAAATTCCACACCTGAAAGAGGGAATCTTTTCTCAACCAAACCAAACACCAATTTCACACTTAACCCTCAATCATGTTCCCTTACGTTCCAATTTTAGATAAAAGATCAATTCAAGTCAAATTGGGCTCAAATCGAGACCCTGAAAGCCCCCTAACAGCCCCTGAAGGAGCGTTGGGGGAGGTAGGCGTGGCTCCCCAAACCTACCACATGCTAGGTGTGGCCAGCTACGCCTAGAAACCCCCCAATGGCTTAAAAATTAAGCCACCAACCCCGGGACTTCTCGAATAGGTGCTAGGTCGGTTTGTTGCGATTCTAAGCTATCTTAAGACCCTCTTAACCCTATAAATACCCCTTTTATGCTAGAAATCAGGAGAACATTTTTGGTGCACAAAAACCCTATCTCTCTTCTCTCTCATCCTTCCATCACAACCCTAATTTTCATTCAGTTTCCCTAGCAAGTTGCAGCCATCCCTTTCGACCTTAGCCACTCCAATCACCTCTGAAACTCTAGAAAATAATCCAAAATTCCATGAGTTTCCTAGCTTTCCTCCATGAGTTCCATCATTCCCTCAATCCGAAATTCACCCAAAGCACCAAAGTCTTGATTTCTTTCACAACTAGAGAACTTTCTCATCAGTCTCTCCACTTGGTTCCAACCTAGTTGGGATCAAAAGCCCCTCACATTGAAAGATAAACCCTAATTTCGAACTCACCAAAACTCTCACAAAATTCAATACTAGAAGACCCGAAAACCCCATTTTTTCAGTCTTTTCCTCACTCTTCGTCAAAACCAACTCTAGAAACAAGCCTAGGTTGGGACTAGCATTTCTCTTGGACAAAATTCAATCACATCAGTGGACTCTCGGGATCAGTTCATTAGCTTGGAGCGGTTCGGGTAAGTATGAGTTCAACCCTACTTCAATCTTGATCAACAAAAGCTTGGATTCAACATAGGTAACCTGAGCCCTCAAATGTTGTAAAAAATCCATTACCATGACATGTTGTTGTTGCATAATATTTATTTTCCATGGTTTGACACGATTTTCCATGATTTGTTATGATTTTTCACGCTTTAAAATCGAAAAACCACATTATACCATGTATAAAATCTAATATACCTTTTAAATTACATTCCAGATTTACATGTTTTAAGTTTTGCTGTTTTTCTCTTTGTTTTGGGTCCTATAAAATTTTTCTCATAATTTTCCTTTAAACTAACCTCAATGACCATTCAAACAAGTATATAGATGTCAATCGTAGTTGTATCAAAAAAGATAAAATTCACGAAAGTTGATATAACATTTGTCTCGTTTTTGGAGTCTCGGGACTGTTTGTAAATGACGTTAGTTTTCTGTAAGTTAAATGTGTTTTTGAAAAATTTTACTGTAAACTAGACTTAATATGGACTCTAACTGGAAACTAAGAGTTTAATTCGACTTTGGGAAGGTTTGCAAATAATTATTTTCGTTTAAAGTAACTTTTTTGGAGAAGTCTATAATCGAACATGTTTTTCACTGACTTTTTATAATCTTTTGAGTCTAAAATTTTTACTGGAACTTCTTAACATGTAATTTGAGTCGTGTGTCCAATGTCGTGTCATTTTGAGTTCATTTGATATTTTTCCAAAATCATTTTTTCCAAAACAGTATTTTGAGTCATGTGTCCAATTTGGAACGTTTAATGATATACATTCTAATTGATCTGACTCGTGAGGAAAGAAAAAAATAAAAGAAAAAACAAAAACACATGATGTTTGCTCCTACCAAGAAGAGTCTCAAAGCAGCCACAACAATCGATTATCCACTACCTAAGATGATCTAATCAACACAACATAGAAAGAGCCATGTATTCCTTGTTGGGGCAAGAAAGTTGTTGCTTTTTGTCCATTGAAAAACGACATACAAGGGGCAGCTAACCTCACTCGAGTTTGAAGATGATTGTCACTTCTCATCAAAAGGAGGAAGCGTTTTAAATCCCCAACCTACAATCATCTTAGCATCAAGGGGAGATCATCGAGTTTGCTATGTTTACCTTTGCCATCAAGAGAGACATGTATTTTATGTTGGGGCAAGTACATTGATCAAAACTTCTCAATACAGTCGCTTTGTGTCTTTGAGGAAAGCAACACACAATGGGGCAATCTTCTCAACATGTCTACCTTCGACATGTGCGAGCACTTTTTTTCTCAACCCGAGGAACTTTTCTCAAATTCCTCTCCAAGGGCAGACCTAGTTCGGTTCTGGAACCCCTTTATCCACAAAAAAGCTTTCAACCCTAGAAACTATATTTGAAATCACCAAAAGAACCCCCTATTTTCCCAATTTCATTTTTTCTTCACCTTGAAGGTTTCCTCTTAAACCTCTTCTCCAAGAGCGAACCTGGTTCAATATAAAACTCAAACAGTTTTTTATGAGAGGACACATAGCTGCCCCTATGTTACAAAACTCAAACTTGCAATTTGTTTTGCAAAACAAAGGATATTGATGGATTCACAAGTACAATGGAAGATGGATGTAGTCCCTGAACCACAAGACACATCCATGCAAGCCGCAAGCCAGTAGAAGTTAAATGTGACGAGTATAAATCTTTTGAGGAAGCTCTTGCCAAGACAATGTCCATAAGAAGATTTTTAGAGAAGACCCAAGCATAAAAAAACAAGTCAAATATGATTGCGCCCATGGAGAAGAAAAGATGGCTTCAACAAATCACCTGTAAAGTTATGCTTAGGGCATGAAGACTTTGACGTCCCCTCAAGGTGTGATCGTGATGAAGGAAAGTACATCGACCATTAATCTTGAAAAGAAGGAGACTTCAAGTAGACCTATTTGCAGTAATACTAGGGCAAAATTCAAATCATGAGAACATGACTCCAATCTTGGTCCTAATAGAAGCATATATCAATTTGTGAAAAAAAAACCAAAAAAAGAAAACAAAGAAGAAAAATGATGAGAGTGCTAACTTGGAAACCTAGAAATAGGTTTGTTAGTAGCACGAGTGGGTCACTTGGGGTGCTACCATTTCTTTTATTCTGAGTTTAAAGTTGCAATGTGTCATATGTGCTAAAGTGTTAAATGTATGTTACAACGTTGCATGAAATTGTCTTGGGTAAGTTTTAAGTATACAATGTCAGACTAAATAATAGCACCAGGCTCTTACATCATTCCTCCATACTTACTACATGATGTCAATTAAAAAAATTAAAAAAGAAAAAAAAAAGAAGAGTTCGATCGGTGACAAACTGGTGAGGATCACCCATGCAAAAATTACAACATAAAAAAACAGAGAATGAGAGAGTCCGATGGGTGGTAAAACTGCAAGGGCCACTCATGCAAAAATTAGGACAAAGGTCTGCTTAGTTGAAAATCCAAAATGGCCTTCAGGAAAAAGTTAAGACCAGCCCGATGTACTGAAAACCCGAAAGGGCGGACATGCAAAAATTAGGGCATAAAAATGATCAAGAAACGCATCACTAAACACAAGTTTGCAAGGCCAAAAGCTCTTCGTCAAGCCTAATCTAATAATTAATCCTTACACAACCAGAGGTTCATCATGAAGTCTCACCGTACAGCTGATTGCTTCAAGTTAGAAGAGAAGTGTCATACATTGATGGTACTTAGAGTTCAAGCCCAAGGGAAGCATCAAAATCGCTAATGATATTTACATTTTCCAAGTCACCTAAACAAAGGATGAGTCAACTCCCACTGAGCTTGAAGCCTTGGAGTTTCACACGCCTCTATCGAAGAAAACATTGATGTCAAAGGAGCAAGCCAACGACAACAATTAACGGCTATCGACACACACACATGCAAACATACTTAACATACACGCATTACACAAATATATGCCTTGAGTTCTGCATGTACTTACTTTGGTCATGATCGCCTCTCAAGTTACCACCACAACCAAAGGATATGCTACCAATGATAGAGTTTCGACACTCAACTTGATTCTTATCAATGAGTCTCCTATAAACCGTTGAGTTCATTCCGAACAACCTCTCTAATGCATTTCCTTTAGATCATTAGGTTCATTCTGAACACGCTTTCTAACACATCTTCTTTTGATTGTTAGGTTCATTCTAAACAACCTCTCTAACGCATCTTGTTTAGATCAGTAGGTTTATTCTGAACACCCTTTCTAACACATCTCCTTTAGATAGTTAGGTTCGTTCCGAACACCCTCTCTAACATATCTCCTTTATATCATTAGGTTCATTCCTAAAACTCCCACTAACACATCTCCTTTAGATCGTTAGGTTCATTCCAACCAACCTCTCCAATGTGTCCCTTTCAGATTGTTGGGTTCTAATCCATCTCCTTTAGATCGTTAGGTTCATTTCGAACAACCTCTCTAATGCATCTTCTTTAGATTGTTAGGTTTATTCCGAACAATATTATTCCCTCCAATGAGTCTCCCACACACCATTGAGCTCGTTCCGAACAACTTCATTCCCTTGAATGAGTCTCCCATAGGCCATTGAGCTCGTTCTGAACAACTTCATTCCCTTTAATGAGTCTCCCATAGACCATTGAGTTAGTTTAAAACAACTTCATTCCCTTCAATGATTTTCTCATAGACCATTGAGTTTGTTCTGAACCACTTGATTTTTTGAGTCTCACATAGACCGGTGAGTTATTTTTGAATGATATCATTCCTTTCACGAGCTGTACATATTTCTAACACATCTCCAATAGATTGTTAAGTCCATTCTAGACATCTCAATATTTCTAACACATATCTATTAGATATTTAGGTCCATTATAGACATCTCAATATTTCTAACACACCTTTATTAGATCATTAGGTTTGTTCTAGACACCTTCATGTCTCCATCAAGCCATTAGGACTCGACATAGTCACCAGGCTATTAACAACTACATCCGGAAGCCAAATTTCTACCAAAGGGCTATTGACAACTATATCAAGAAGCTAGATTCTAACAGGCCATGGATAGTCACATCGAGAAGCCGAATCCTCACCAACATCCTCACAAAAGACAATTGTTTGCCACTTTTCTAATTAGCAATAAAATATAGTTCTAAAATCAGGTTTTGTCAGTACCAAGCACTACTCTAGAAAAATGATGATAACTACAAGTATACAATTGCGATGTAGTTTTAAAAGATATCGATCTCACATGGAATGAAAGGTAATAAAGCAAATCAATTTGAAAGATTATAACTTAAAAGTAAAAACAAAAGAAAATAAAAAATAAGAATAAAAATGGTAAATTGTTAGATAAACGAGAGAAATAATTTGGTATAAAATGGAGAAAAGAAGTATACAAATGAGAAATAGTTTTGAAACTCTAGTCTTGGAAAGGTATATGAAAAATCCTTTACAATATAACTTTATGAACATTGATTCCTCAATTCATAATAGTCAATGAAAACACTATAGAATTCACATTAGATAACTTTTCCAATCAAATAGGAAGCACATTATAATACATAGACATGATATAACCTTCGTGAAAGTCTAGTATATGCAAAAAAAAAAAAACTAGTTGTAAAGGTATGCCCAATGAGTTAAGGGTGATCAAACCTTGTCGTTAGTCAGTTGGATGGTGATGTTCTTATCAAAAGGGAGTTGTCAATTCCAAATCAAATTCTTCCGTCGGTTTGTAGTCCGGTCTCAATTCTACGAAGTTCCTCTCAGACTTTATCTTCTTGTGTAAACTTTATATGCATGAATTTGAAGAAGAAAATATTTCATTGATTGTATGGTTTGCAATTACATACTCTCAAGAAAACTACAAACTTTCAAAAGTTATAAGCGATTGTGAAATGATCGATTCACTGATAAACATTTCTCTAAACTAGAAATCAAAGAACTCTCAATGTATTTTCTCTCAAGAACACTTATCACATGAAATTACTCTCCTTTAATGCTCTCCTTGCAAACTATATCTTATTTTGCGGAGAAATTCCTTATATAGAAGTGAAAAGTCATGTCTCTCTGTGAAGGGTTTTGTCTCTTCACAAAGGTTGTGTCTCTTTGATGAAATGTTGTGCTTTTTCACCCTTACGCATGTGGCTTTTCATTCTAGATAAGTGTCTCTTCATATGTGATGGTTGGAAACTGTTGTGGCTGTTAAACAAAATTGCAACCGGTAGAAATTGTTGAAGAAGTTTCTGAAATTCGTGCAGGTCACGATCGGGAATACGTGTCACGCTCGTGATTCAAGCATGTTCCAGAAGTGATTGTGTTGGTGAGGAGTCGCGGTCGTGATTTGACTCTTCTTCAGAGAAAACACTTGAAAGCTTCACATATGCAATGCGATCGTGATTTGACTCTTCTTCAACGAAAACAATCGAACACTTGCATCTATATTAACCTCAAATTAAGCACTAGATAA
>CAOJBJ010096645.1:0-17115 GCA_948291685.1 Euphorbia celastroides
ATTATGGATAAAACACACCAACTTAGACTATGACTAACTAATTACCGAGTTTTCAAAAATGGTTCCAAAAAGTCTTGATTTTTTTATTTTCCCCCTTCGCTTTGAGCCTACGCCAAAAGGAAATCATATTTGATAAAAAAAACGCGGCTCTGCAAGTTGCAACGGTTATTTTGTGAATTGGGCGCCAAGCAACTTGTAGTATTAATCTGCACCATTGTTATTAAATCATGATTCGTATTGAGTATCGAAATCCATGAATCATGAATTATGAATCGTATCGAATCGTAAGATTCGGGGTGGAATTCATATAATATAAAAATAAATATAAATCCAACTTAAATAACATTGAATTTAGTCAAAATATGCAATTCTAACATAAAATTTAAATAATGTCAACCAAGTAATTACGAAATTAAATTGTAACCTAATAATTATTCATAATTCATCATCAATAGAAACACCATCACTTTCTCCTCCTTCCATATTTACTTGTCTGGTTTCTTTCTCTCCTTGATTTCCTTCAATGGCACCCAAAGTTAAATCTTTGATTTCATCTTCTTCACAAGTTTTCTCCTTGTCCTTCCTACCATGCATCAAATTCCTTGATCCTATTCGATTTTAATGTTTATCAAGTATCATAAAAAATACCCATCATACCCATCAATGCATTCTACTACCTTTAATTCGAGTGCAATGGTCCCAAACGGGATCAGGCTTTTTGGGAGGCATGTCTGTTAAAATTAAAAGAATGAATTTAATATAAAGCTAAACAATGAACTGAACACCAATATTTGCTAGCTTGGACGAAATTGAGTTCTTTGTTCTCCTCTGTTTCTCTTCTCTTATGGTCCGCGACTCTTCGTCTTACTTTTCTCTCTTTTGGTGTGTTTGTATTTGAATAAAAAACTGCAATAAATAACTATTTGAAGAGTCCTATTCAGTTCGGCGATTAATTAGGCAAAACTGGAAGATATTAGAGTGGTTTATCAACTTCTTTAATTGTCTCCCACTAATCGGGAGAATTGATAAAATCGTGCGATTGATACCATTCTTTACCGATTCAGTCACGATTAATTGAACAAAACGATTCATGGTTAAGATTCGTATCTATTTCACTAGTAATTGAATCGAATCGGCCGTATCGTATCGTTAATCGGACAATTCTAATAACAGTGATTACTGTGGTATAATTGATGTATAAATTATGGGTATATAATGGTCCGCTAAGAACATATGTGGTTTGATTGCAAAATTAGCACGCCCAATTTATATTCCATGTTTGTTCCCTCATCTCTTTGATGCTTATGATGATAATTATAATGTTTTTTTTTTTTGAAATATGATAATTATAATGTTTGTGTGACTTTTAACAATTGTTTAGGTACCAAGTATATTTTAATTAAGATGGACACAATTTTTGGAAAATTAATAATTGTATGAACTTTTTCATGACCGACCAAATCTTACCCACGTGAACAGTAGTAGCTGTCTAATACTAATTATTTTTGTTTCATTAAATATTACCGTTGACAAATAAAAAAAACATATCAGTTACACTTTAATTATTGTCTTTCCGTTATCAAAAAAAATTATAGTCTTTCCAAAGAAATACTCTTAAAAGCTCAACAGATTCAAAAAATTATCGTCTTCCCCAAAAATATTACTCCCTCCATTCCATATTAACAAGCGTTTTAGTACTTTACACAAGAATTAAGGAGACATTAATTAGAGGTATAAAAAGACTAATTTAATCTTCTTAATATTCATCTCTCCTCTTCAACACTACTCCATGAAAGAAAATGGAACGAGATTAATCAAGCTTTGTTAGAAATTATTTCCAATTAATTAGGGGCAAAGATGGAAGAAAATGGATTGATTATTATTGAAAGCAGAAAATGTCTCTTATAATGGAATATTAAAAGACTTCTAAAACACCTGTGAATATGGAATGGAGGGAGTACTTTCACAATACAAAACTATTATAATTAGATATTTATATTTTTTACCTAAAAAATGCTAGACATATTTTATTCCTAAATCTAGAAGTAAATGACTTTTCAAAAGCTGACGAATAGCAAAAGGTCATCCAATTTAAGACCATATTTTCCATTCGTCAAAAAACCAGTATTTAATTCAAACATTAATATAATAAAATTCCAATATTACCCTTCACTATTGCCTATAAATTCTTTTCCCTCCACCATTTTCTTCCTACTAAAATTTGATACTTAGAAATTATCACAAAACAACTCTTAATTTTATCCAAATGGCTAATTACAAAATAAGCTCCCTTTGTATAGTTGCCTTTCTTCTCGTCACTTTCACTCTCTCAAATGCCGGCCGGCCATCTCCATTAGACACTGGAAAATCGACCCGAACAGCGAAAGAGGTACATTTTTAACATATAGAATGACTTTTCTTTATTTTTTATCGGTTGAAATTTATGTGGCACGAAAACACCTAAACAGTTTTGTTTTTATATTTTGTTTCTTTTTTGGATACTTAAACTCTCCTTGTATTTGATGTTTGTTATTTTTATTTCGTGTTTTTATTCATTTTCGGTTTTTGATTAATGAAGGGGGAAGTGGAAGAAGGGTGCGAGGGAATAGAAGAAGAAGAGTGCTTGCAGAGAAGAACTCTTGCAGCTCATACTGACTATATTTATACCCAGAAAACTAATCCTTGATTATACAATTTATATGTAATTCATCTTCATTTTTGTCTTAATTTCCTATATGTTTTTTCATGTACTCAGAGGAATAATGGATTCAATATTTTGGTGTTTTTGAAAACTTATCGGGCTGTTACTTTGTTTTCTGGTTTTCCCTAGACAAAATTTATTACTCCCTCCGTTCTCAAAAGATGGTCGGATTAAATGGCTTTTCCCGAGATAATTAAGTCATTTTAGTAGTGCATTAAATGTTTTATTTTATTTTTTTTTTGTTTTCATCACGAGGTGTCCTGTACGGGTCCCAACTGTGGGCTATACCTTTAAGCCATGTCCACATCCAGAGTAATCCCCGATCGCCAATTTGTGGGTACCTCAAAGGGCAAGATGGCTGACCCCAAGATTTAAGGTTGCTCCATACACATCTCCAGGCGTCGAACCCTGGTTGATGTTTAAGGATGGACTAGGACTACCGCTAGACCACATTCTTGGAGTTCATTAAATGTTTTATTAGTTTTGATGAGTTAGTTAAAAACGACAATCTTTTAAAAATGAAGGTAGTATTTTTATATACGAAGACAATTATTTGTACCAGCCACCATTAATATTTTTCAATAATTAAAAATTTTTTGAAAAAATTGAGTTTGAACCCAAAACCTTTTAATATTAATCATGATATGTCAACCAAACGTTTAATCGAGTAATTTTAAGTATTAGGGTGGCAAGAATATATCAACAAATAAAGCAACAAGAAACATTGATTGTAACAACAATTATTTTTTACATTCGAGTTTATATATAAATTTATTGTCAGAGGGTATGCTGTCCCATTTCATTCGATTTTCTTTACCTATATATATAATAACTAAGAGCAAAGTTGAATGATTTCTCTATTTATCACTCTATATGTTTATTTAAAAAAATAGAGATTTTTTATATTTTTTCTAAAGCAACTTATTCATTCTTCATTTTGGAGTATGGTTGGAGTAAATTTATTGTAGCAATTCTATAAATAATAGAGAAAGTGATTTGAAAATAGAGTTTAAAATAAAGTTTTTAGAGTAACGATTAGACATGGCCTAATAACAGTAAAAAAAGTTAAGGTGTATGCAGGCTACCTTTTATTATCATTGGATCATAACATCATGTACTCATTCAATGGTAATAATGATAAAGTAGCGGGTATTCAAAGTAAGGGTAGAATTTTCCAAAAGTTAAATACTTTTATTAATAGTGAATCAAGTTTTTTTTTTCAAAAAAAAATAGTGAATCAAGTTAATATAATTTCTATGATAAATTAAGTTTTGAATAGTCTTAACCAACTTATCTACTACAAAATTGGAATTTTTAAATAAATTTTATTAGCAGATGAATTAACTAATATATCAGAAGGACTGAGTAAATCAATAATTTTAAATTCATGCATCTAAATTAAAAAAGGCTAATATGCTGCTAATTTTTCTGAAATGAAAAGAATATTTTAATTTAACCATTAAGATGGATTGAGAAGTATGTTTTCTTCATCTATATTGTTGAAAATTAGAAAAAAAAGGCACTTATTTTTTTCCTAAAGCTGAATATTGAACTCGAGTCTATGAAATTTATACACTCAGTTTTAACCTTAACCAACTTATTATCAATGTTTTTAGTGGTTGATCGGAGAAAAAGACTTGATTTTTTTATCAAGTAATTATCAACAAGAAACTTCTCTCAACAAGTTAATTTATTGATTATTGAAACATTGAAATGGAAGATTCCGCAGATGGTCAATTGTACGTTTTGATTGACAAATCCAATTTGAAATTTTATTTAATTTGTTGATGTAACATACTCATAACTTTTCCCCCTCAAAGTATAAATGACAATATCAAGGTCAATGAACGCTCGTGTACGTTTTAAATCCGATCAATTTTAGCATTCAACAATATAGTTTTTAATACTATATTACGATTATTAGCTTGTGTAGCTTGGAACATAAAAATTAGAATAAAAAGGAAGAAAATAATTACTGTAATATAATAATTAGTGACAATTAATATTACAACTTCATACTAAAAACCTTCCATAATTATGTGTACTTAACTTGGAAAAATATAAAAAAGAAATACTCTTTCATGATTTTAGAAAAGAAATAAAATTCAAAACTTAAGATATCAGTCCAAAAATTTAGTAACTCCAGCAATAATATATCTTTTTTTTTTTAAAATGTGAAATATATATGGTAATAACAAAAAGTTAAGTAAATCCTATAGTGTTATGAACTTATGATATACATAAAACCTCGATAAATGAATAATTTTAGGATAAAAAAATATATTCATTTGGTTAGATTATTTATTTAGCGATTAATTAATAGTATAATGTTTATTTATCGCTAAATGAATAATAATTCATTTAAATGATATTTTAGATTTGTTTGTAATCATATCATTTTGCATTGAATTCAAATATACCTGAAACTCACAAACTTTAACTATATTCATATTTTTAAAGTTCAAAAAAATATGACTTATTAATGTGTTTGAAAAATTTATTTATAATATACTGTATAAATAAAATATATATTTAAAATATAATAATTATTTATTTATATTTACATAGGACTTATAAAGGCTTCTTTTATATTTATTCATTAATGCATTAAGCGAGATTATTCGTTAAGTCCATTGAATCAAGTTGGGACCGAAGAAATTTATTCATTAGACGAGGTTATTCATTTATCGAACATTCATTTATCGAGGTTCTACTATATGACAGTAATCTATTTATGTCAATGATCTCTCAATGTGCAACTTATATTTTAATTAAAATAAAATGTTTGCAATTAAGAAATGCTTGTGTAATTACTGGCACAATGAGAGCATAGTAATTAATTATTGGGGCTACAATATTGTGGCCACAATCATGTTGCCTAATTTTTGGCATAATTTGATCATTAAACCATATTTTTTTGAGTTATATTATTTGTAAAGACAATTAAATAACTTTTAGGCACACGGCTCTATGATATTAAACCCACTCCACTAATCAAACACTAATTACATTTATAAGAAGGGCTTTTATCCTTTTAATGGTTCCTTATAATACGAGAAAAAAATACAAAGCATTAAAACATAGAGATACAAATCAAATGATGAAATAAGTTGTACAATAATAATTTTTTTAATAATTAAGAAATTTTTAAAAAAGTAGAGTTTCGAAATTAAATTCCTCCAACTCCACATTGCAATGTATATAACAATAGTTATATAAAAATATAATGCTCGTTTTTCACCAAATTTCAACTCTTTCTAAATGTGTCATTCTCATACTTTAAGACTACTTTTTCATCTATCTTGTACTTTTACCATTATTATTAAATCACTGTTTTAAAAAACCTCGCCTCGCTCCGCCTAGGCTCTGCCCAGGCTTTATTTTTAGGGTCTGCCGCCGCGCCTTGGGTTCTTAGGCGCTTTCAGGTCTTAAGCCGACTTATAACCGTCCATGTCCCGCTTGATCCAATTTTTTCCGCCCAGACGCGCCTAAATTCAATTTTTAATGATTTTATATTTATAAAAAATATGTTTTTAATTTTTTTTATCTACAAAAAATAGCTTAGTTTGTCAAATTGAGGTTCATTAAAGTTTTCTTACAATAAAATTTGTCTTTTTGAATCTTGAAACTAAAATTAATTTACGTTATACCACAAATAAGAATGTCTATACCATTTCTAACACCTAAATTTTTTTAAAATATAGTTAAAAATATATCTTTTACATATTTAATTATGGTATAAGTCCATTTTCAGTTATATTTATATTTTTATTTCTTAATAAATATTAAAAATAATAAAAATATTAATCCGCCTGGGCTCCGCCTAGGCCCCGCTCAGGCCCCGCCTAGACCTCGGAAGCCCTTCCCGCCCGACTAGCGCCTAGCGGCTTTTAAAATCTTGTATTAAATATACACATTGAAATTAGTTCTATATTAATATTGACTGCATTAATTAGAATTGAAGGGTATATTAGAGATTTTATATGCTTAGCTAACACATTTTCAATTTTTGTTCACACAAATAAATATAGGAGTAACAAGTTTTAAATTTATGGAATTCAAAAAGAAATAAATTGAAAATAATTTTTGAAACTGCATACAACCGTTGTTAACCCGTGAGAAGTACAAACCACGATTTGTATAGTCTGCTCAATGCACATTATTATCATTATATTTTGGACATTATCAATGGTGGTTGCTGGCTCTTAGTTGGCCCAATCGTTTTCATTAATCATCATTTTTAATTTTTTATGTAACTGTTGGTTGGAATATAATTGACCATAAAAGTAACGTTTACTTTTTGGTAGATTTTCTATGTATAATTTAATCAACTAGAAATTGGTTAGAAGAATAAGTCTTGGGAACGGCAACTCTAAAAAATATTAGTAAATAACTACTCACTTAATCATTTATATCACTAGCGATAATGTCGAAAATATGAAAATAATGATGTGCATTGAGAAGAGTAAACATGAATGGTGCAGAATATTTTGATAAGTAATTGAATTTAGCCTTTTTATTTTAAATTCGTGGTATACGGATTGGTTATAAATAATTTAGTTCATTTAGAAGATAAAAAAATAATTCCTCCGGGTTTTTTTTAAAAGACATTTTTAGTGTTTTTCACGTATATTAAGAAACAATTAATTATGGGTGTCAACTTACGAATTTACCTTTATTAATAGTGATGTTTTTCAATTTATCTAGATGCATTAATTGTTTTATATAGATGGGTAAAAGTGGAAAAAAATTGGTAAGCAAACATGGGAATTTGGGAAATGTCCATTAAAAAAGACTTTGAATTGTTGAGCCATGCGTCTTTTATATAAAATCAGAGAGAGTATTATCGACACTTAATAACAGTTGCACATCTATCAATAACAACTTAGCTAAAGGAGCGCTACATCCGTTCACATTGATTTTTATTGTTTTATTTAAAGTTTAATTCAATTAGTTTTGTACTTTTAAGTTTTGATATTTATTGACTAAGCCAATTCAACGAAAGTTCTAATATTTATACATTCATGAGATAAATATACGATAATTGTAGTGTATGGCTCCTTTTTCCCTTTTTATTTGGTTTTATCTTTTTTTTTTTTTGTGTGTTTATGTTCTTTTTTGTCTTCTTTTATTTACTTTTGTCCTTTTTTATTTCTCTTATATTTTTTTTTGTTTATTTTAACTTAATATACTGTATTTAATATTCAGTATACCCCATTAGTATTCGGTATACTGTCACCGGAAACCGCCGCCAACAACGCCCTGCCGCTGACGCCACCGAGACCGTCGCCGTTCAAACTCGCCGCCGCCCGCCAGATCTCGCCGGAAAACAAAAAAAAAAAAGCATTCAAAATCAAAAAACCAAAAACAATGAAAACAGTCAACATCTGGCAGCGAGATCGACGGAGACGGTGGTGAGGGCGGTGAGATCGGCGCAGATGACGGCGAGACTTTGGGACGGCGAGATCGGCGGTGTTTTTTAGTTCCGACAGCTTGTTTTTCATCCAGATCTGGTTGTTTTCATTCGGCGCAGCGTTCTTCGTTCAGATTTGGGGCGGCGGCGGTGTCTCCGGCGGATCTGATGGAGAAGAAGGCGGCGACGTCTCCCGCGGTTTTGTTGGAGAAAGCGGCAACGACGGCGGCTAGATCTGGACGGCGGATGGACTTCGGGGGTGATAGAGGGTTGCGACGGTGGAGGTTCCGGTGTTGGGGGGCGGCTAAGGCGGAGCTTCCGGCGACGGCTTCCGACGGAGGTGCCGGTGGCGTGAACCTGGGGTAGGGGGAGGAGAATATGAAGTTTTAGGATTTTTAGACATTTAAACTTTTGTTATTAAAATTGTTTAAAATAGGACATTATATGAAAAGAAAAGGACATGAGCTGAATTGAGTAAGTTTTTTTAGGTCATTTGTTTATAAAGCCCATAAATATATAGGCATACCTAATCTTGTTAAGGATTTCAAAATCTTGGATAAAGAATTTAACCAACTCAATATTTGTTACTGTGTAAGAATTCATAATGGGACTAATAGGGTAATAGAAATTCAACAATCACGTCCACGTATGATCATTTCAACGAAATTTGAATTATGGTTATTTTAGAGACGAGAGTTTCCGCGGATATAATAGAACCTAAAGTACTTAAATGTTCCAACTTGCATAAGATTTTCGTGATTATCTTAATAGGACCACGATGTCAACTGCTAATCCCAAAGTTCACAACTATAAATAGAATAATCAAATTCCACTCTCAAGAACTTACATGGATAATAAAGTATTTTTTAATAATTAGTATATTCTTGAAGAAACTGGGTTTCGAATCCTAAACCTCTCACCAACATATTGAAAGGTGTACCACTTGACCAAAGGATAATTGGTGGATTGTAAAGAATTTGATGGAGTAGAAAATAGATACTCCCTTCGTTCTTTTTTAATAGTCTTTTTAACCTATATTTGAACTGTTAAAAAAATTTCGTTATTCCAATATTTCTATGTATTTTTTGATTTATTCTTCCAAAAATGCTATTATATCAGTTGAATTTAGGTAATTATGTTGAAAACCAATGCATTAATTTAATGTAAAGTCAAGAATAAATTAATATTTTTTTATTCTTTATTAAATGATTTCTATATGAAATATTTAAGAAGACTATTATTAAAAAAAAAAACTGAGAAAGTACTACATTAATCATAAAAACAACTACACCTCTAATTAACATTGAAAATGCAATAAGTAGTAGAGCTACTTCTCATAGGTGGTGCTTTTTTTATGCCCAATAATATGTTTTTGAGTCAATTTTAACTTGTAAGCTAAGGGATTGAAGTGTTTGTCATAGATATTTTTACTCAAAAGTAAATATGGGCAAGGATCGAGTTTGGTGAGTTCAAATTAGATCTAGTTAGTCATAACTAAAAAAATCATAATCAAATCCAATCCATAGTATATATGTAGGTTACTAAAGACAGTCGAAAATGAATCAATATACTCAGAATAAAAAGACTAAAATGCCTCAGTTTTTATGACAGTAAAAACTAAATTAACCCAACTCTAATGACCTCTTTTCATGTGCCGTTGGCAGTATTTCTGATCGGAAACACAGCCTTTTCTTCCCGTCAGTTCTCCGGCACCGCCCCGGAGTTGCTCAAGACAGAGCACTCTGCACAGCATGGCTGAGGCTAGAAGGAACGACGAAGAAACTATCGCCAATTGGCTGAGCAATGTCGATGAGGCAATTGAAGCTGCCTAAACCAAGGGCTCGACAGTTATCTGACGGGTTGAAAAAGGAGGACAAAGTGGTGGTGATTCTAGATGATGTTTGGGATATGCTATTGGAGCTTATAGGAATCCCTAACAGGGATGATCATCAAGGATGCAAAGTCCAATCATATCCAGAGATCTAAAAACGTACTGTTGAAGACGGGCATTCAAAGTCTTAATCGTCTGGAACTGTTGCATCTGTGTTGAGCTTTACATATCCTGAGATTGGTGGATTCCAAATTCCAGATCTGCTGGATTGTCCTCTCTCCCGTTCTGCTGTATTGATGCAACCCAGTGGTTTGAGACACACCAGCCCTGGAACCCATTTATCTTCAAATATTCTGACTGACTCACCATTCCCAATCCTCCAACACACATTCCTTGTTCAAGGACAAAGCGAGCAGCACACAAACTTCGCCAAATAAAACTTGCTCCACTCTTTATCCCTGCCGAAAGAACTCTTTCATTGGGGAAATATTTTGCTTTGAAAATCCTTGCACAGAGAGAATCCTGTGAAGAGATGAAACGCCATAATTGCATTGCGAGGTTGAAATCCAAAATTTGTCTGAATCCCAATCCTCCTTCAGCTTTAGGTGTGCACAACCATTCCCATCTTTTCCAGTGGATCCCTTTTTTATCTTGATTTCCACTCCACCAGAATTTCGCCACAATTTGTCGCAATTCATCACAAAAGGTTCTCGGCAGTAAGAAGCAGCTCATAATAAATTGCGGAATTGCTTGCGCTACCGCTTTGATTAGGACCTCCTTTCCCCTTTTAGAAAGAAATCTCTCCTTCCATCCACAAATCCGTTTTACCAATCTCTCCTTTAGAAAGTTAAAGATCGCCTTCTTAAACCTCCCAATTAAGGTGGGCATGCCAAGATATTTGGGGAATTGCCCAACTTCTCTGACCCTCAAAGCCATCTTGATTTCACTCCGTTTCATACTATCAACTCCTTTATCTGATTTCTCAAAATTCACCAGTTGACCTGATATCTCCTCATAAAAAGAGAGTATATTGATCACTGTCTGGCATTCCTCCGGTTTGGCCTGGAAAAACACTAACGAATCATCTGCAAATAGCAGATGGGAAATTACCGGGGCTCCCATGCATAATCGGAATCCATGTAGAGAATTACACAATTCAGCTTTCCTAATCAGTGATGAAAACCCTTCTGCACATAAGAGAAACAAATAGGGAGAAATGGGATCCCCTTGACGAAGACCCCTTGTTGGCTGTACAAAGTCTTTCGGTTCCCCATTTATGAGAAAAGAGAAGGAAACTGAACTGATGCATTCCTTAATTAGCATTATAAATGATTCCGGAAACTGCATTAGTTGCATAATCTTCAAAATGAAAGGCCATTCCACTCTGTCGTAAGCTTTACTCATGTCAAGTTTAAGAGCACAAACACCGTTAGCTTTGGAGCGATTGTGTTTCATTGCATTAAAGGCCTCAAAAGCAATAAGTGCATTATCAGTGATTAGTCTTCCAGGAATGAACGCACTTTGTGCAGGATCTATAATGGATTCCAAAACAAATTTTAATCGGTTGGCTACACATTTGGAGATTATCTTATACAAAACATTACATAAGCTAATCGGCCTAAAATCTTTCATTGCCTCAGGATTTTTCTTTTTAGGAATCAAGGTAATGAAAGTGTGATTCGTACCAGGGAGGAGGCGACCACCGTTCAGCACTTGGAGAGCATATTTTATGACATCAGTGCCAATAATGCCCCAATACTGTTTGTAGAAGAGGGCTAGCATTCCATCAGGCGCAGGGGATTTGAGATCACTGAATTGATTGAGAGCTTGTTCAACATCAGCCGGAATAAACGGATGAGCTAATTTCGCTTGATTCTCCAAAGACAGGTGCCGAGATATCAGATCAGCCTGGAAGAGCTCAATATGTGGGTCTGATGACTGAAATATACCATGGAAATATGATTGGACAATGTTACTGATTTCTTCTTCCTCCGAACACCACTCCCCATTAGCATTTTTCAGCTTAGTAATGGCGTTTGCCTTTCTTCGGGCATTGACCTTGTGGTGGAAGTATTTTGTATTTTTATCCCCCTCAGCAATCCAATGTTCTTTTGCTCTTTGTCGCCACATCAACTCCTCTTTTTCCTGAAGCTTGATAAATTGTTGTTCTAAAGCCGCTAATCGAGTTTCGGTATGTGAATCACCAGTAATCTTTTGCAACTCTTGAATTTCTTCCTCCAGCTGTCTCAATAGTTTACCTCCATATTTCTCTGTCGAGTAGAGAATTTCATTGAAGTCTCCAAAACACAGCCATGGCACATTGTCATCACTTTTTAGACCCCGGATAAGTTCCCATGTGAGTGGTTTTGCTGAGGATTCAGGCCAGCCATATATTCCGGTCCCCTTCCAAATTGTCTCCCCTCTTTCCGCTTCAACTTGGAATGCTATGCAGTGAAGAGAGAAGCCTGTAATGAGGACGTTTAATTCCTTATGCCACATCAAAATCAAACCCCCAGACCTTCCTTTTGCATCCACCATAAATATATCAAAACCAGGAAATTTCATCCTCATACCCTTAAGCACATCTCTTGGTCTCCATTAGGAAGAGTATGTTTGGGCAGCGTTGTCTCACTAGCCGAGACAAATAGTTGAACGCCGTAGGGTTGCCCAGCCCTTGGGCGTTCCAACTTATTAATCTCATTGCGTCTGGCAGGGTGGTCCAGCCAACCCTGCCTGTTTCACCATCACATTAGAACTATCAGCTAGAGGTTTTTTCATGGCCCTGGCTTCATCAGGTTGCAGTACTATCTTCCTCTTCTTCATCTCGACCTTCGAGTTACTCGCCACTTCAGTATTGCATTGATCTCTCAAGATTGGTACCTGAGACCTATTTGTGTTTGTTGCCTTTATTCTCTTCCATGTGGCTTGTTTTTTGCCCAACTGAGAGGAGTGTGGGTTCTTTGCCTTTCCCATTTGCCCCTTTACTGTCTCCAGCTCCATAGTCAACTTGGATGGGGATATTGACAACATTTTCCAGGAATTGCAGGTCATCATCTACTTCCATGTTACGCTCGAGCTCTGTTTCACTGGGGATCTGTTCAGCTGCTATTGATACTTGACAGATTGGGGGCATATTCTCAGCAATTATGGCTGATTTGGGCACTGAATGAGCTTCTAAAGCAGTTGGTTGAAGTGGTCCCTTTGCAGATGTCTCAGCTTCACTAGGCTGGCTATCTTTTGGCTGAGGTATATTCTCATCAACTGGGCTATCTGATTGGAATAAACTGCGTCTAGTTGAGCTCCCAGCAGTCTGGTTTCTGTTTTTACCCCCAAATTTATCTGCAGAGGTTCCAACTGTTACTGTTCGAAGTTTGGTCGGCGATGCCTTGAGCCAAGCATTGAAGGGCCAATCTTCCTCATTGAAATCGTCCGGAACCAACTCACAAGACTCGGTATATTCTAATGGTTTGACTTTTTCTAAAATGCTGATGTGGTGCGAGTGGGTTTCACTCTCCCTTGTGAGACCGGTATAATATGACTAAGAGGGATGAAAGGTACGTTTTTTACAAGTTAAGAGGGTTGAAGATGTATTTTAGACAAGTTCAGTGGAGCGAGAGACACGCTTGAAAGTTCAAGGGGACGAGAGGTAATTTGGGACAGCTTCAAGGAGGTCTCGATGCATTAGACCTAATTTTTACTGTAATAAAAATGATGCATTTTAGTCTTTTACCCCGACTATATTGAATAATTCTCGACTGTCTTTAGCACTGCCCAATAATATTTCAACTTGGACCAAGCCAAACCCTTAAAAAGATGAAAACTAAAGTTCGGCCTGAAGACCTAGCAAGTGATTTCAATGAAAATATTATTATTACAAAAATCATTACACATGTAAGTTACTTTTTAAAAAATTGCAAATTAAATTAAAATATTCACAACTAAGATTCATTTAACATCCAAGTTTCATAAAAAAAAGTTAATTGTATTGAATTTAGCTATGATATATAAGAAAAATATATAACTAATTTAACAAATTTTTATGAGTGGGGTAGCTTAAGCCAAACATTAATTTCAATATACTATCCAAAACTCATTTCATTTGTATTGGGCTCAGATGGGCCTTGTGGGCCGTGGACCTACTGTCTAGGTCTACTTAAAAAGAAGTTTATAAATTAAAAGTAAAAACTAACTTCAACTTACTTTTAACAAAATTCGGTATAAGATGATAGACCAATAAACATAAGTTTTAGGAAATAAAGACCTAACAATTCTGACATTATAAGGTGGTGAAATTGTTTTGCAATGATTCTCATACATCAATGTATGGAAACTAAAACAATTCCAATGTTTTAAGAAACTGAAATTGCGTCAACATGTCAGTCTCACATACCATACTGACACGTGTTATAATGTCTTAAAACATTGAAATTAACTCAAAAAAACATTTAAAATTAATGGAGTGTATACATTGGTTGTCGTCCCCCATCAATATAATGATTGAAACAAAAACTTACACCATAATAAAGGTTTGCGAGGGAAAATAAAAAAATTAGGAGTCTTCGCTCTAAGCTTCCCGCCAATCACAATCCAACCTCACCAACTTCCCTGCAAAACCCCCAAAACAAACCCATTTATGACACACCAAAACCCAACAAAACAAAAAGCCAAAATCACGAACAAACCCACCAAGCTACAGAAAATGGCGAAGGAGAGGCAATTTTGGCTCCTGAAAACCGAGCCGGCAGAGTGGTCATGGGACGACCAAGCATCCAACGGAGGGATCACAAAATGGGACGGAGTCCGAAACAAACAAGCCCAAAAGAATCTCAAGGCGATGAAAGTGGACGACCTCTGCTTCTTCTACCACTCCGGGGCGAGCGCCCGGCGGATCTTAGGCGTTGTGGCTGTGACCAAAGAGTGGTACGCAGAAGGGGAAAGTGAAGTGGTTGTTGATGTGAGGGCAATTGGGTTGATGAGAAGGCCAATTGAGCTGAAGGAGATGAAGGATAATGAAGAATTGAAGGTTTTTGGGGTTTTTAAGCAGCCGGAGGCGTTTTGGAAGAAAGTCTGTGACTTGGCTGGTGGGTTTGATGGGGATGATAATGGGGGGTGTTAGGGGATGATGGGTTTGCTTTGTTTTGTTGGAATTGGGTGTATGAAAGGGAAAGTTTTTAATGAAAATGTGGTTTGTGTTGTTTGTTTAGTCACTGGTTTTGAGTCCTTTTAACAAATTTGCTTATTGATTGTCAAGTCAATTTGGTCGCCAGGTGAAACCAGTTTGGTTGGGGACTTTTATCAAACACCTTTGGGGCAATGCTTTTGCTCTCTTGTTATGTAGGAACCCTTGAGCAAAACCGTTACTTTTACCAAAATTCAAAAACCCTTTTGCTTCGTAAAGACAACACCGATGAAGGATGAAGAATTGGAGATAAGGTTTCAGCAACTTAGGATATATGCTTTTGCTTCTGAGTTCTGTGTTTCTGCACATGATTCAACCAGAAACTACTTAACTTTGTGTTATCTGCATCCAATATGATCAAAGTGCTAGGGCCATTTTGAAATTCTTGTCATTGTTTTCTAAACCTGTTGAGTTCTATAATGCAGTAGCTGAGCTAAGAAAACAAGCTCTGAGGACTTGTGATTTCTTCTGTTACTGCATTGCATAAGGAAAGCTTTAGTCTTAATGTGTCTGCATATATGCTTGCATAATAGCTGGCATACTAGCTTATTGAACCGAGAAGTTACCAAACGGACTTTATGTACATTTGTTTAGAAGTTCTTAATGTTAGAATCACGAGTTTTACTGGTCTGGTTTTGCTGTACTATGATGAACGCAATTCGACAAACTAACGTTTTCTATAACTGGAACTTATTTCAAATATGAAAAAACGGAATGCATTGGTAGAACTCTTCAATTCAGGATGCAGAGATTTTATTTGGTTCTTCGTTAGACGACAAAATGGCACGTGTTTTGCAGCATTTGGTAAGTTCTCTTGCAAAATGATCGATGTAGTTAAAGCTTGTTGCTTTGTTAAGTATCGACACGTGTTCAACTACGTTTTTTCTCTTCAAGTATAAGCTGATTGGCTTGTTCAGAAATGCAATGTATGTCCTGAAGTCAAATTTAAACGGTTTTGTTTGAAATTTAAACGGTTTCGGGCTCATAGTCTGACCCTTTTCTGAGAAAATGCTTCCGGTCTATATCAGATAACTGAGTCAATTTGTCTTAGCTTGTTGTTTTAGCAGCAACTAAATAATAACTTACATGGGTTTTTAGTATTGAACTCTTCGTATGCAGATTACGATCTGAGTTTGTTCTTTCAGCTATATCAACACCTAAATAAAACGACTCTAAAAGTTGATGACCTTTGCCTGTTGTGAGTTATATCCCCTGCTTTTTACACTTAAAAGGTTCGCAGATCGTTTTTCTTGAACTGTCTTTATGTTATTGTGAACAATACTCAAATTTCACTTCTTTATTACTTGAATAATAGCGATTTTGGTCTCAATAATTCTTGCTTGATTTAGACTCGAAACGTGTAAATGACTTTACCGGATTACCATTTCAGCTCGTTTAGCCATATTAGTATACTATATATTTGCATTGAATGTTACTTTTTCCTTCCATTTTGATGGCTTACTGCAATAATACTTCAAGGTCGGAACTTCTTTTGCTATATTAAACATGTGGTAACCGTTTCCAGCTCTGATTAAGCAGAATAAACACGAAAAGCTCACCGAATATAGTGTAAATTTCCAGCAACTGTGAAAAATCTGATGATGTGTTCCAAATTAGTTATTTCTATTAATTAACGGCTAGGCTATATTGACAACCTCTAATCTTACACCTTTGACACTCTTTTAACATCTACCGTCAGATGACTCTTTAATCTAGTGGCTTGATTTGCTTCTAATTTCCACTGCTAATAAACTCTTTATTCCGCATTCTATTCCATCTCCGACCCTTCTACCACCTCCTCTTTGAGCTTTCAGTAATGGTTTTCAATGGTTGTCCTTTCATTTACATTCATTTCTTCAGCAGTATCCATCTATTACATGAAAAGTGATTTTTCTTCTGTATGTGTATGCTTGATTTAGGAAAATTCCTTAAAATTGAAACCCTAATTAACTTTCGTCATTTTACATTGTTTTACTTCTGTTTGTGAATTC